>JAJMGA010000020.1:0-244177 GCA_030568575.1 Suhomyces ambrosiae
TCCGATATAGTGTAACGGCTAGCACGGTTCGCTTTCACCGAGCAGACCCGGGTTCGACTCCCGGTATCGGAACTTCTTTTTTTGCTTTTAGTATAAAGAATATTTCTGTTTGCAAGCCTTCAGAACTCCATTAATTTCTTGTTAATCTAAAGCAGAGAATATTCAAACATTAGGGACAGTGAGTGACACTGTTCCACCAAGTTTAAATGATAGTTTACAATTCCTTGCCCCCAGTGTGCAAGCTTACGCAGTCTAATGACATCAGTTGAACATAAAGTTTGCTTGTGAATTAGAATTCCAGAAAATATACCATCTGTAGAAAGAAGAAAAAAATCATATTGGTGTTTGATCACTAATGGAAATAAATGGAATTGAAAACTTAGTTGCATATCAAATGCTAACTAGTTTCAGTGACAGGGTGCGATATGACATCTTTATTACCATTGGCCCTTTCCTCTTTATTGTCAAGGTATGGTTTTTCACCAAGAACAGTAATTCTAAAGTGATGTCTAGGACCAGTGGCGTGTTGTAAAAAGTCGGCAATTGCAGTGTGTAAAGAAATTCTGTTATCCCATAAAATCACAGTTCTTGCGTCAGTACCCTTATGTTGAGCTCTAACTTGAAATTCGGGATTATTAGTAACATGTTGTTCTAAGAAATTCAAAATAAAACTGGATTCTTCCGCTTTAACACCTTTAATACTGTGAACAAAGCCTCTGGAGAAGAATAAACTCTTTTCACCAGTGACCGGATGAGTTCTCACTAAAGGATGCTCAGTGAAATAGTCTCCCTTGACTCTGGCTGTATTACCATTAAGAGCAGCGGCTTGATTTTGATAGTAATTCGTGTGAATTACTGTTAATGACTCAAAGAATTTTTGCAAGGTTGGCGATAATCTTTTGTAAGCTTCTCTCAAATCTAAGAACACGGTATCACCACCACTGTTTGGGGCCTCTAAAGCAACAAAAAATGAAAATGAAGCTGGGTATGTCTCAAAACTAATGTCAGAGTGCCATACATGGGAAGCAGTTTTTGCAGCAAAGTTCTTATTCCATCTGGAGCCATCTCCTGGTGGTCTGAATGTGACGAGCAATTCGGGATGATCTTCGGCGGCAAAGGCAACTGGATGAATATGTAACGGACCGAAATACTCTCCAAATTGTTTGGCAAAAGCTGGTCCTTTATCTCTAAAATCTTGATCTCTGAAAATAGCCAAACCCCTAGTTTCGAGAAACAATGCCAAATCATTCTTAGCCGCATCATTTAATTCACTAAGTTGAATTCCAGTGACTTCAGTACCATAATTTGGAGATAAATCCTCAGTTGTATAATTGGCACCTTTTGGAAACAAATTTTTGAAAGAAGGATCACCAAGATGTCCTTTATCATTCTTTGCACCATCTAGGTTTTTGAAATTGTTGTACTTTCCAGCATCTTCTTGTTTGAACTCTCCTAAATATTCAGGATATTTGATAATTTCACGATATTTGCCAATATCTTCTCCTCTCAAGTTGGCACCATTCTTCAACGAAGCAGCAAATTTGGCTCTGACCAAAGGGTCAACAATTTCAGCACCAATGGGCCTGTAAGACATGATTGATATTTATCTTGCTGACTCTAAGCTTATTGATGTTCATAATTAGGATTCACTTTAAATTTATATTGTTAATCATTAGTGCAATATCATGCGGATGACGAAATTTTGATTGCAAAAAGATGCTAATCATCACGTAATTTCTTCATACTTTGGAAATGGCAAACCACTGTTTCCAAGATCATACAACTGTTAACTTAGTTTACCGGGGTACGAGGTTTTAGTATGAGTTCTTCATATTCTTTGAGAAATGAACCTTTGAATAAACGTTCCTATTTAAGTTGATCAAATGGGTCGCATAGGGTTCCCCAGAAATGCAAGTGTGGCTTAGATGGCGAACTTCTATTTCTTAGACAATATAATTGATCTTTCCAGCCATAGAAAAGCCTCGGTCACTGGAACTATTAACAGTAGTATATTTGCTGTTCCGGCATTAGATCCGACAGGCATTAT
The DNA here is from genome assembly GCA_030568575.1 of Suhomyces ambrosiae. NCBI lineage: Eukaryota > Fungi > Ascomycota > Pichiomycetes > Serinales > Debaryomycetaceae > Suhomyces > Suhomyces ambrosiae. The sequence goes on from JAJMGA010000020.1 coordinate 2,048, forward strand.
AGGTTGCGGAATATGGAGTTGTCCGGAATTGAGAGCAATTTTTTCGAGTTTCTACATATTTACTAGATACGTTTATGTGTTTTACGGAGATAAACATGTGCTATCCGGAAATTAATGGGGTTCATTAGCTGGCATATATTGTTTGAAATACTTTACTTGAAGTACTTTAAAGGAGCCCTAAATATAGAACATTGGCAAATCCCAACTCAAATGATCCGAAATTCATACCAACCACTAGAGCGTACATATATATTGTTTTTCTCATATAGATTGGGGGCCATACAGTTTTTTTTGGTTAACTAAAACAACTCGAATGTGCTCTTAAATTTTTCAATATCTTCATTTGTGTTTTCATTTCTGGAACCTTACTTTCAAAACTAATTCAAAATCATTTATCAAAATTGAAACAAATTATGATGCTTTTAAGTCAGTCCTAGATAATCTTTTATTTTAAAATAGGTCAGATCAAGATAATTCCTAGTGAATTCACCTATATCTAAAGCTTAACTAGTGAAGAAATCTGAAGTTTGTGATATTCGAGTTATTATAATTAATTTTTAGTTTACCTGTATCTAATTACCTTTTCTATATACATGGTTAGACTGAACCTCCAAACCCAACTGGGGTTTGGGAGCCATGTGGCATCAAACATAAAAACTTATAAATAGTTCCCATAGAATTTTCATCCGATCCAGTAAGTCTCTGATAAGCGGTATAAATTTTCTCTTGTTCATCGTAATTTTCAGCATTTTTCTTCAACAATTGATCTACTCTGTATCCGATTCCTAAAGTATGGAGCCAATCGCCCTGATTAACAGGACCATAAGGTTCGCAAACCTTGCTTGAAAGATTGACCAAATTGTCAAAATCGACGTCTATGGATAAATCGACTTCACCAGGTTTAATGAATGGTGACACAAATTTATGCTTGTAAATACCTCTTAATGTGAGTTCAGGAATTTGGCCAACGACACCGTAATCAATCACTAAAACGGCACCAATCTTCTTATCGTTATTGATCATTTGTGCCATTTTCATTATATACAACTCCGCTTCGGTACATATTTCAATTTGCGAACCTTCAGCAAGATCTTTGTATCTTGGGTTTAATTTTGGAATGATAGAGGATGGAGTTTCTTTACTAGACACCGTCAAATGGAATTCGGTGTTTAATAACTCGTCTGAGTTTGCTTGTATTTGTTCTTCCTTTGGTTCAGGCAATTTGGGCTGAGTATTCACGACACTAGGTGTATGTTCAACCACCAATTCTCTCCATCCTTTATCTGTCCTTTTAAAGCTTCTTACAGGTAAAGCATCAAAAAATTCATGAGCTAAAATGAAGTTTGCCACATTATCATCATTTTTGATATCTTTTTCAGTATCAAGCCATTTGATCAGATTTCCCCACTTTGTAACGGAAAAATTATAGCCTTCAGGAGTAGTTTCAAACAGCTGGTCACAAAGTAGTTTCCATTGTTCTTTCCTCAACACTGGCGATGCCTCAATGAGATTAATCTCTATTTTCACAGAAGTATTGGCCAATTTATTAAATGTTCTCAAAACGTCATACACTAGTGTCCCTTTTCCAGGTCCAAACTCAATCAACTTAATTTCAGAGGGCTTACCCTGCTGCTGCCATACTGTGAAAAGCCAAATTCCAATCATTTCACCGAAAACCGACGATATTTCAGGGGAAGTAATAAAATCACCTTCCTTTGAGTCGAGTGGATTTCTGGTGGTATAATAACCAAACTCGGGATGGGTCAAGCATTGTCTCATATATGCGGATAAGGGAATAGGTCCCGTAGTCTTAATAGTCTGGGTGAATAAATCGGTCAAATTATTCACTTTTGAAGCTCCCTCATCTCTTTGAGGAAACTGGGGAATTTTACCCACATTTTCTCTCACATTGACATCCCCTTTAATTTCAGTTTCAAGATTTTCGATTTGTTGTTTTATATACTTAGCTGCATTGTCGTATTCTTCCTTAGTGAATTTGCCGTAGTAGAGACCGTTCTCATCAACAGGAGGTGTGGAAAATTTGACTCCAGAGTTTGAAAATGTTCTATATAAGGAAAAACGAGTGGTTCTTTCGTATTTGACCAAGCCAGCAAGGAACTTGGTAGCAGTTTTCACTCTGCTGGATCTGATCATCATAACACTGGGATTGTAAAGTGATGGTCAATATTAGATCGTGTACCTACCAAAAGACTATATATACCAAGCGAGTTGGAGGTTGAAAGAGACTAAGCAGAAAAAGTATAAGAGTTGAAAGAGGGTTAGAGCATATTGGGAAATATAATGGGCTTAAGCTTTTCAACGGTTCGGGATCAAGTTTGGCCTTACAAGTAGAACAACAAAAATTTTTTGCAAGTTAGAGATAACTAAAAAAGTCGATTCACATTTGTGTAGATTTACATTTATGTATTCAATTTTTATAATGTTTTTGTAATTTGATAACTTTTATCAAGATCATGACTTTATTGTTGTCAGACCTTTGTTGTAGCAAGAAATATAGGCAGAGCTTAGTGTATTAGTGTTTGAGTTTAAGCATGATAATTCGACAAGATTGGTGTAGTATAAAATGTTACATGACTTCACTCATCAAATCCAAGGCTATAATCAGACCTTTTTTGAACTTTTGCGCTTGCTAGAGAACCTAAGTGTCTCTAAACGTTATGCTTCATCAAATAATTTTCTGATCTAGTGGATCTTCTACGTGTATACCTATTAGCCTTTGTGGCTTGGTAAGATTGTTGACAACCTTTCAAGCGTATAGTGGTAGAGGTCCACGAATAATTCGTGTATTAGAATATAGAAAGGTTGAAGAATTGAAAATATCCAAGCCATCTGGAGGCATTTTTTTTTTAATTTTGTGGTTTTAATTTTTTTTTCAATTTTTTTTTTTTAATTTGAAGTTGCTAGTTCTTGAAGTCTTTCCTTTGATTCATTTGTTAGATTTTGCACGAAGAACTCATTCGGGGTAAATCATACACTTTAGCATAATATACAAACCATAGTAAGAAGAAGGAGCCTAAGATCCTTGCAGCTTACTGTGATAATATATACTAGACAAAAATGTACTTGTCACAATAAACCAGGAATGAGCAATTCGTTTAAAGAGTAGGAGCACTAATTGTTGCATTTGATGGGAAATAAACCATTGAATCCATATTGATGGCTTTGTTATGAGGATCTGCTTTCACAACCTTATGTGGATCAACGTATTTGTTATACTTGATAGAAAAGGTGGTCATCAACAGAAACCCTAATTTGGAATAAAATTTTCTGTTGACTGGATTGGAACTTTCCAAATAAACAAAAGCTTTAGGGCATAGTTTATTAATATGTTCATTAATGACATATTGAATAAGAATCTTACCTAAACCTTTACCTCTCATGGAAGGCAATGTAGCAATATCACTTAAATACCAGATATCAAGATCTTTGCTATTTTCTTTTCTGATTAATTGATCAATCAAAACCTTGTTACGTACCTTGATTAAAAATGGTAGCTTATCTTTAAGAATTTTGGATCTGCAGTTACCTAAAATTGTCCTAAAGTTGAACTTGAAGATAGAAGGATGAATACTACTTCTGAAGCCTAAATTCTCATTTGCAAAGCATTCGGTATCACTCATTTCTTCATCCGATTCCAGACCAGAATCAGCAGAAGATGAGCCCGATGCATAACCAGTATCAACTCCAGGACCATAAATGTGGGTCCAAAGTGAAACACCAAGGTAAGGGAAGTTGAGTTTTTTGTTCACACCCATATCATCTAAAAGCATTTCGGTGGTATTGTCCTTGATAACAAAAATAACACCATTAAGCGACAAACACTCATAAACAATGTATTCAAAATAGGCCAACATCAAATCCAATTTTTTCTTTTTGTAAGCAGATTTTCCTACCTTATCCTTTTTAATGCCGGCAGTATTCAAAATATAATTCATGAACGGATCATCCTCAAATGCCAAAGTAAGAGTATTAGCTACTCTTTTGTAGTCTTTGAGCGAGGCACGATCAATCGACACATTCAAAGCAGCTGGAATCGACAATACAGATGAGAACGACTGGATTGAACTAGCGGGTTCACTAAGAGCCCGTGGTTTTTTTGCAGCAATGGCAGCAGTAGCAATGGAAGAAACAGTAGTTGGGTTGGAAGCTAAGGAGTCAAGTCTCAGGGAGTTAACAGGAGCAGCGTATGCCGCAGGATCTCCAAGGATTGGAGGTCCCCCGTTGGTGCTGGAAGGCACCGTGTTTAAGGAAGAAACCACGCTGGGAATGGAGCGTGGGTTCGAGCTTAAACTAACCCCCTGAGACTTTGGCAGTCGGGGCTTACCTTTTCTGGAGGATTCATGGAAATCTTCTGTATTGAGGGCAAACATCTTTCATCGGTGTACTAAGACTGAAGTGGATGGTAAGGATGGGAGGGGCTATTTATAAGTGATTTAGCAGCCGCTCTTATATCCCGATTGGGGGTGGCAATGCGCTCTAATGTCAAAAGAGTAATCGTAGCGAATGCGCGAACGTGGCACGACCTCGGAAACCTATTGAGAGCGGCACCACAAATTGCCGTTTTGGGATGCAACGCAGATAACACTGACGATAAGAGGGGATCGGTACCCGAGCGAATCTTACATCCTGTTTCGATAATTGGAGATACGAATTCTTAGAGATTCGATTTCTTCTGCGTTGATTGTGTTGGGCAAAGCCCGGTCACGGACTATGCCAAGTGAATCTTGCCTAAAGCAGAAGCCACCTTGCGACACGCGACATTGCCCCACGACATTTGACATAGGCTCGTAAAATGCTATCTATATGTTATCTCTCCCACAACGACGTATACACAAGTCTTTACCAACCGATGATAACTTTATACTCATCTTGCTGTAATTGTTCAGCAAGAAATGAATTACAGTATGAATTTTACCTTACCAAGAGCGAATCGCACTTCTTTGCCTGAACCTGGCTTTGGAACCTTCATGGTTAACAGAATTGGACTATAAATATAAGGTCATCTACATCACGAGCTTAAGTTATACAACTTGACGGTTCCGGTATCAAAATATGGATTTTACTTATTCATTCATCCATTCAGTAGATACTGGATCCAAGTGAGTCCGCGCACCGATTATGGAGATCGCTACCGTTGATTTGCGAGATTTAGTTTAAATACGATCTTGTACTGGAAATACTTTTGTGGTATGGGTTTCTGGTCTAAAATTGTTGTAGATCGTTTGGCGTAGTATATTAATAGATTTTGCACTAGTAGGCATCTGGCTTGATGTCAATCTGATTTTATGGTGGCACGCTACTCATTCAACGTGTAGAGAATTCTAGAACGTAATTTCTTTTTGGATGGATGGCCACAAACTGCTAGCGAGGTAAGTGACGTATTTCCGGACCAGGCTCGGTATGCATGGATTTTTATCTCTTAGATGGTGTAGTCTTGGTCACCATGAATATGTCCCAACGTTACGTAATCCGCAGTTAAACCTCCGCGAGACTTTGTGACTGATAACGAAGGACTTGCCAAGGGACAACAGCCAAGGGACAAAAAACGATCATGAGGCAGTACATGTATAGACAAAACTCCGATATGGACAAATTAGCCAATTTGGCCGATTTGAAGACTCCAGCCCACTTCCCTCCAGACTGCCATTAATCAGGTATTTTTGCGCTGGTACTAATGGCCCGGGGTAACGCGACATGCGACATATGATGCCCAGAATTTACTGAGCGATTTATTGCCAACGGACCATTCAATTCTAGCGGGAATAGATGGAGAAATTGCAAAATCACTCATTCTGCCCAGCACAATCCTTTTGATTGGTTGTCTCAGATGAGGACACCATTCAAATCGTAAATTAGGCTGTGTGTTGAAGTATAAGCCATACATTAAATTAGGATGAATTTGTCGCGCGCACTACTTTAACAACCAAACCAGTATACTAGGCAATTCAGAATTAGGCTGAAAATTCAGTAACGACATCCCGTCAGCCCAATCATGCTACCTCTATGCTTGCGATCATTTCTAACTGGCTGGGTACATCTGTAATTCTCTTCTCGTTGTTTTATAACCACCTAATTCCGGATTTACTCCATACACTACTCCCCATACAGGACTCACCTCGTTGTAGTTGGTGTCAGTGTTCCCCACTTTATTCCAAACCCTAATCACCTCCTACTACCACTACCCCCCACCACCCCACCAGCAGATCCTGCCTACTGCCTGCTGTCCTGCCCCAGCGTGTCACGTTCCACTACTCGTTTGCCTCGCTTGCTCGCCCTCGCCGCCCTCCGCCTTGCTCGTGCGCATCCCTATCTGAAAACTAACATCACCATTGACGCCGTAATAGCAGCGAAGCTGCCTCTGACTAATCCCATCTACAAGCATCGAAAAGACATCCATCGGTGTATCATCGTTTCGTCATTACTGCCATAGCCTTGTCTTATATAACTGTCTAAAAGTCTACCAAGGGTTAGTGTCTCCTTCAGTCTATTAGTATCTACCTCAGTGTCTTAGTACCTACTTCAATCAATCAGTGCTGTTTCAAGGTATCAATTCTGGCCAGTGTTGTCTAGTGTTCTCTATCAGCCTTGCCTATTGTTTCTGTCCAATTTCCCGGCTTTCCAGTGTAACTGCCTTGTCGTCTTTTCTTGTCGTGAGTATCTGCTACCATGGGTAACACATCATCCAGGGATGCCAGAGGTCCTCCCTTGACCCGAACAGACACAGGAAATTCTGCGAAGCTGTCTCGGTCCATCAGGTCCCGGATATCACTCCAAAAAACAGATAGCAATGGGAATGGGCCTAGTGAACCCACCACAGGTCCTAGTTCCCCCAAACTTGGACCCAAGTCTCCCAAAATGCTTTCCCGCAAGAATTCAGCCTCTTCAAACTCAAACGAGTTGAATATACCGTCAACGGGAATACTGAGGAACTCGTCCTCGTCCAAGTTGTCCTCCTCCTATAATGCCAACTTGCCACCTTCGATGGCCCAAGTCCAGCCAAAGGAACCGATTTTGATCCGCAGAAACACCAATGAGACCATCAGTACCTCGTTCAGCCATTTATCTCAGAGCGTGGAATCCTCTCCGTTTGGAAAGTCCCCTTCTGCCGGTAATACTCCGGCAATCTCTCGAACATCAACAAACCATTCAATTCCAAGCTTGAATTACCCTCTTTCTCCACAACCAACCAATAATAGTCCCATCGATTCAAAATTACCCACGGACGATATACCGTCGCCCCTCGACGAAAATGGACCCCTTCAAAAAACCATTAGCGGAGATCTCAGTAATTCAATATCCAAAACACCAACTAATTCTAGTTTCAGCGCAAATAACACCTCAAATTACTCCATAGATATAGAAGACCTTATCCAACGATTATTGGACGCGGGATACAGTGGAAAACGGACCAAAAATGTATGTCTTAAGAATTCGGAGATCCAACTAATCTGTGCTACCGCAAGAGAAATCTTCTTGTCCCAGCCATCGCTCTTGGAGTTATCTCCACCGGTGAAAGTTGTGGGTGATGTCCATGGCCAATATGGTGACCTCATCCGGATCTTCACAAAGTGTGGATTTCCTCCCTCAACCAATTACTTGTTTTTAGGTGACTATGTTGATAGAGGCAAACAGTCATTGGAAACTATTTTGTTGTTATTGTGTTATAAGATCAAATACCCTGAAAATTTCTTCTTACTTCGAGGAAATCATGAGTGCGCCAACGTTACTCGTGTTTACGGATTTTATGATGAATGTAAGCGAAGATGCAACATCAAAACTTGGAAATTATTTATCGATACATTTAACACTTTACCCATTGCCGCTATTGTCGCAGGCAAAATCTTTTGTGTACATGGTGGATTATCTCCAGTGTTGAACTCTATGGATGAAATCAGAAATATCGCAAGACCAACAGATGTGCCTGATTTTGGTTTGCTTAACGATCTATTGTGGTCCGATCCGGCCGATACTTTGAATGAGTGGGAAGATAATGAACGTGGGGTGTCATATGTTTTTTCAAAAGTAGCCATTAATAAATTTCTATCCAAATTTGGCTTTGATCTTGTTTGTCGAGCCCATATGGTTGTTGAGGATGGCTACGAGTTTTTTAATGACCGAACGTTAGTCACAGTGTTTAGTGCACCTAATTATTGCGGAGAATTCGATAATTGGGGAGCAGTGATGAGTGTTTCTGACGAGCTTCTTTGTTCTTTTGAATTGTTGGATCCGTTAGACAGTGTGGCATTGAAACAGGTCATGAAGAAGGGGAAGCAAGAACGGAAGTCGGCCCAGATCCAGCAGCTGCAACTGAGATAGGATCGATAGCCATGATTATGAATTCACGAATGATATTAGAATGTTTATGAGCCAAAGGCACTGGGACGAGTAAATAGTAATGTATCGTACCACGAATATGAACTCGAACTAAACTATAGCGTAGCCACTACCGAGATGAGTTAAGATGTAGTAAATCTCGTACGATTAAGTATTATATTGTAATTAGTGAAATAGCCAAATGAGAGCATTATAATAGAACTTCAACTCTTGGTTACATGGTACCTTGATAAAGAATCCTTTTGATATTTCAGATGGCTAGTATGACATTTTGAGGGGACATCCTTAATACAAAGGAGCAAAATAAATATGAAGAAGCTAATCAATATTATACGCCATTCATGGATTTAATTTAATGGTGATATTGTCATATTTTGCTTCACCAAATTGCTGCCCAGGTCTCTCGCTATTTCAGCTTTTCTTTCCCTAGGACTCCACTACATTTCCACTATTTTTTTCCCTAGCTCCCCGCCTTTTCTCACTATTTCTCTTCACAACACTCACTACTTTTACTTTTCTCGCTAACAGTACTGAAGCTAAAGCTATACCAGTTCATAAGGTCATTTGATAATTTCCCATGACCGACTCTGGCCCACCGTCCTCCTACTACTTCCTCCTCAAAACAGAAAACATCCAGCCCTTGATCGATGTGGTTGACCAATTGACTCAGCAAATAGCCGCAAACCTGGCCACGATCCAGAGTCTAATTCAGTTTGTGGATGAACAAGTGAAGTTTCCTGAGCTTGAATTGGGGCCAGAGGTAGTAAATGAAGTGGAGGCATTGAGGAGAGAATACACAGGGAGTACCAATGGGGTGATGCAGCGAATCAGTGAAGAAGACTCGCGAGAAGACTTAACAGAAGACACCAAAGAAGGAATAGAGGACACTGGTGGAGAATTCAAAAGAAATGAACCGGTGGATACATTGAGGTACTTGTTGAAACAGAAATACGGGCTTGACCACGTGAAGTTGACCCTAGCAGAGGCAGAGCTGATAGAGAAGATTCCAAATCCTAGGATAAGACAGTTGTTACTGGATAACATCAAGCTTGAGCGGATTCAGTTGGCCAATCGGGTAAAAAATCAAGAGTTGGCGAAGGTGGTCCAGGAATATGAGGCGCTTATCGTGGAAACGATTCTTCCTCCGTTACGGAAAGAGTTGGTGGAATTAAACGAGACCGACTTGTCAGCCAGGCGGTATATTGATTTAAAGTACAAGAAGATAGAAAGCATATATACCCGGTATTCTGAAAATTTGGAGTATTTGCATAGGCTAATTCGGACTGTGGGCGTGCTAATGGAGTTTTTGGATAGTGAGGACGAGGAATATGTCAAGTTGGGTCTGCAGATGATGGGTTTGGATATGTTGAGAAAGGTGTTGATTGAACATAAAATCCCCAGCGAAAGAGTCTTGAAGTGAGAGTGAGTGATTAATCTATTAACATTTGTATTATTAAATGTTGACTATTTCAATAACTGCACAATAGAAATACATCATCGAAATATTGATTATTGCAACTTAAAGTGTTAGAATTATGCTTAACATAATTAATTTACTATTGAAGTATGGGTTTTGAGGTTAGTTGGTAAAGGGGGTATAGAATCTTAATTATTGAAAATCCTGATACTAGCCGAACTATTGAAGTTTCAGAAGTAATGGTTTTTGGTCCAAACAATATTTATTCTACTATGCTCAAGCAGTTGATTATAGTGTCCACTAAGGAATAATAGCCATGAAATGAAAAGTGATTATAGATGGACTATTGATAGACAATTAATTCTTTGTTTGTCTTCCTATAACCAATTAACTTGAGAAAGTTTTATCCAAATTTAATTCTATCAAAACACAGAAGTATAATGAATAATGACCTAATATACCACAATGTTATACCCTGGATTCTGTTGAGTAAAATCAATTTGATATCTTTAAATCACCAAAATATACCAACGATAATAGCGTTTTTGCCAGTAAATCTGAAAGGTTTCAGTCGTCTCTAAAGAGATTATCATAGTATTTGTCTTCGTTCACATTCAAGAGTACTAGAAATTACGTAGAATTGAAATAGAAAGATTGTGAGCTCGATATATTTTGATTCAGTTTTTAGAGAAAAAAGCGGGGCGTTTTCTGTTGCGTTTTGGTTCCCTATGCTGTTTCATTTGTAAAGATCTTTTATAACCTGTTGCTAATCATTTCCGTCCCGTCAGTAGCTAAAATTTTCACATCAGTATATGTTCCAGCTTATTGTCTGCAGATGCAAAAGGTAATTATAAGCAGAAGATATAGTTTGCAGTTTAGATATCGTTTCAAACAAGTATGTACTAGGGGTACCTAACTGATCAGTCGGATGAATTCTGATGGGGGTCTAGAAGGCAAGGAACGTTCCGGTGTTACTGCTAGATAATATTTCAGGATCTTAAAAGGTTAAACACAAAGACCTGACATACACCAAAGCTTACACAAACATTTAACCAATGCCCCCAATGTTCAACAATAACAATTTACGACATGCGGCATAAGCCCCGTCAAAATTAGTTGCACTGGTTGCTGGCCTGGCCCCGTAGATGAACTCAACTATTGCTCCGTGTCGGGGACGACAGATAGAAGCACCGCTCCAAGGGAATCCGCATACGTATTTATCCTTTTGCAAGGTATCGAAATGATGCTTCGTCAGGAAGGTTACTGAATCCTGACTAATCTATGGGAGTTTCTTTGTCAGTTTCCGAAATGGCTTATGCACGGGACTGCATGTAGTTTTAGTACCATCTTAGCCACAGACAGAAGGGGTACAGGGACCGTGCAGGTTCCACAGGGGGAGGCTGAGACCAGACGTAAAGAAAGTGTCTGTCCCTGAAGCAGATGTCTTGACAACACTAGACGACGCTAGACGAGCATACGCAGACATCAATTAGTGGTAAGTCAACTGAGCCATACATCCAAGGTGAATCAAGTCATAGCTAAGTTACAGCTCGTGACTCCCAGTGTTTGGCAAGGTCTGGAGTTTTGTGTACTTGGGGCTTTGTTTGTTGAAGACCATCATCTGCATAAAAAACTGGTTGGAGGAGTATCCAAGTTCTACGAGGCTTAACAGATGTCTCATATTTTAATGTCTGAAAATGAAGTTAAACGATTGAATTAAAAAACACAAGTAATCTAGTAATTATAACGACTGGTATCAGATATGAAGCTAAATGTAGAGAAGCTATCTTCTCACCGTGTCTCTGTAGAATCGACAGATTTTCATATTCAATCGAGTTTCGCCTACTAAAATTGATTCGGGTTATTCTGCATTATACATCAAACTTATTTTTAAAACAATATAATAGTATGCCCAGCAATAAAGTCGATTGAAGTAGACAGTTAAATCTGGATTCCAATGCTCTTCAAGAGAACTGAAGATATTGCATGGTATTGACAATCTGTATATGGCTGCAAATGAGATTTACGAGACTAAAAAGTATAAGAGTTGATTTTAAAAAAAGGGTTCAATTTAAATCAATAAATTTTAGGAGGTCAGTCAATCTGATTTGTCATTGAACTGTCATGAAAGGACTCCTCTAACTTGGAACTATCAAAATTTTGTTTGTAGGATAAACTTTTGTTATTCAGATACTACAGGCAAAGTATCCGTTAAAGCATAGGTCTTTTTTTTAAAAGAAATTAGCTATTTTGGTCTAATGCTAATTTAATAAATTATCCTTGTTAGCTTATGGTAGTCTTAGATTCATAGATATATTTATACAATTCAATAATCGGGAAGCATGCTGAATTTGTAACGTATATATCTGGTACAATTTACCTCCACAACTCTAGGGTTGATACTTAATCTGCCAATTTTGACTGCTTAATTTATTGGTAAATTCAACGTGTCATTTAGCTTTACAATAATATTGTTAGCTTACTCTTGACACATTTGTACTACAGTGACGAAAAACTCTCACATTGTGGTTATATATTACACCGCTAATAAAACAGGTAAGAAGTCTATATCTATTTAACTGGTGGGTGCTGAAGACGATAACGAAGACGTGGACGACACCTCACTTGCACTACCGGGAAATTTGTCCTGGTCATATGGTGACAAGAGACTATTAATGGTAGGTTTTTTAGACACATAAAGTATCTTATTTTCCACCTCCTGCCTATTGGACTCATCATTCAATACACCACGGAGCCAGCTCTTGGTTTCATTCGAAGGTTGGGGTCTTTCTTTTTGGTGTTGGTCAACTTGCAGCTCGAGTTTCGCAACATTTTCAGACTCTTGTTTTATGCCTGGAGTGGTTGCAGCAGTGGGAGTTGCCGACGCTGAAAGCCCCAGACTCTGTGACGCCATGCTTTCCATCGAGGCACGATTTCTGAGTCGTATGGGGCCATTTCCGAGGATGTTTTGTACTGATGGCAACTTATCGTCATCGGGGTTTGATGTGGGTGCAAACGGTGAGTTAATTTTAAACCCACTGACAGGTCGTCCTGCAGACACCGGATTACTTTTGATGGTGGTCTGACTGAAGGATTGATGAAAAAGAGGCGAGAGGGGAGATACCAAGTTGGGGGTGAGTGATGGAATTGATGTGGACTTAGGAGGTATTGGATATGAGAGTGGTTTTGGCGGCACAGCTGAAGTACTTTGTCCCGCTGATTGCCGTCTGTTCGGGATTTGAAATGTGGTGGTATGCGCAGGAGCAGTTTTGAGAATTGTCTGGGTGAGATGATTGTTCATGGCAGAAGACAAGGGAGTAGTATTAACACCAGCGGTTTGGATAGCGGGCTTGTCTTCAAGGAAGGAATGTTGAAGGGATAACGGACGTGGACGTCTCTTTGGTTTAAACAGGTGGGTGGGGAGTTTTAGGCCATTGGAGCTGACATTAGAATTGACATTTCCATTTTGTGCACCATTTGTGGCATTATTTTCTTCTCGAAATTGGTTATACTGAATGCTTGGTACGTTGGGCACGTTCTGCAAATTCTGCACGTTCTGCACAAAGTAGCCATTATATGGATTATACTGTTGTACTGGCTGATATTGCAACTGATGCTGATAATGCGGACTTTGTGAGTTAGGAGGGGATATTAAGAGACCCGAGTTGGAAGACTGTCCATTCGCAGACACTTGATGTAAAGGGACTCCCAGATAACCCCCTTTGATGTTAAAAAGAGGATTATTTGGGGTGGCCGGATGGACAAAATGGTCATCGGGATATTTGGCATTTTGCACCTTAGTGTCTTCGTCTTGCCCATTATTAAGACATGATTCGTATGCATGTACTGTGTGCTTATGCTGACGTAAATTATCCAACCGCGAGAAGTTTTTACTGCAGTAGGGACAAGTAAACGGCCTTTCCCCTGTATGCTTACGTTTATGCCTTGCCAAGTGTTCCGACCGGGTAAACGACATATTGCAGCCCGGAAATCCAGTACATTGGAATACACGGCCTTTGGAGGGTCGTTTGGACTTTGATTTGGGACTTTTGGCGTCGATGGAGCCGATGGGCTCTATGGGATCGACGTCGTCATCTAGGTGACGATGCTGTGCTGTGTTGATCATATTAGAAACAAGTATCAGCTACGAATGGATTAAGCAGTCAAGAATGAAAAGTCGGATATCAACTACGAACGGATGCAGCAGTCAATAATAATGAAGTGTCGGTGTAACTGGTAATGAATATTAATGAAAAGTTGGAATAACTGGCCACGGTCTGTGAATAGATATGTACGAGGAATTTAGCTAAATGACAAATGGGGACTAGAGCGATATTCTTTAATCAACGATTAAATTCTCAGTGTTGGTGAATAATTTGTAATGTTGAAAGATACTGTCCAATTCCCTGTCGTATAGATGGACAGTATCAGATATGGGTCCAGCTAATTATCCTATTGGTCAGGCTATGATGAAAATGACCTATTCTCTGGCCTCTGCAGACACTATTAGTCGAAACTGGAAATGAAGGTAAGAACAGATTTGTTTGTCTAGTATGATTTAGAGCAGACCCTCCTTTGTATTTATTGGGCGTAATGACAGAGGGGTAGTGCCGGTGACAGTTGGGAGGCCTAGCACAGATATTGCAGCGAGTGACGCGGACATTGACGCAGACACTACTGCCGCGCATATTGATTAGGTATAATGTTTGGATGGCGTCGAGGGCTCCCCGCTGCTGTCACAATTATCGTTATTCTAGTTTTGCTAACTATTACATGATAAGCTATAAGGCTGTACGACGCTTCTCGTATGATTAAACACCATCGTCTTGAAGCTTCTTGTGGTTACACATTACTAAATAATTGTCAAATATTCTGCTGGATTTAATGCATCTGCATGGTTTGGTTCCTGGCGCAGCACCCGCATTAGATTCCCGGGTGGTTCCAACCTGGTCTGCAGTTTTTGTCGGCGCTGCTGCCAGCGCTTTTGTACCGGACGTTGGCGTGACTGTCTGCGTGTAAACAAACAGGACCCCGAGTGATACGAAAGATAGCGAAAAGCCTTATCATTGTTACTATGGTAAATCCTATGAATCTATTGGCGTACAACGGCCCGGGTATTGTTGATGCCTAAACATACTTAAATCCGTACCCAACAAACCAATACTCATACTTCAAATTAAGCTTCTACGGCGCGTCTTACAAGGTTTAAATAGTCTGAAAAATTACTCAGTTTACTGTGGCCGTACCTGGCCGTTGTCCGTTATCGGTCTATCAAGCACCTCTATACTGGTATGCCCAAGGGATTTGTGTCGTACGTGTCTGTAGTCGTTAGTACATGCTTATAAAATAGCAACACTTCTTGTAACGAGCTTATCCTACAAAAAAGAAAGGGCCAATCTGGTTTGGATCAGCCTTGTAATTAATCTAATGTAATCATCACTTCAGCCTTAAACTTTATCAAGAAGATAACTCAAGAATCATCACACGCAATTCGATAATCACTTCTGTTCGTAAGCTTTCTCCGTATATGTGAATTTTCATAACTCCTGTCACTTCAAGTCTTTGTATCCATTTCTTGAAGAATTATTTTTTAGGAACGTTGAAATAAGAATTATACTGATTTTATTTTGTTAGAATTTGCAGGTTAGCTGTTACTATTTCTTGCACATAAGTCCTTCGAGAGTAAACCTGGGGCAACGTGTATGCACCAGATGAGCTGAAAATCATTTTGTTATAGGAATTAGACGCCACTAATATACAGTGTTGTGCATGGTCCACATGACGTGTGTCTGCTCTTTGTTCATACTCGTATACATGTAATTACGCTGCCGGCAAATTCATTCATAGAAATAACCTATCTAAATCCATGAAACTATCCTTGCCGCTTTTGGCAGCATTTTGGACTATCTGGGACTTCAAGCAGGGACAAGGTACAACTACCACCAGTTCTAGCAGCAGGAACAGCACGCGACAGGCACCGAGTAATATGGTATATCTAAAGTGTAAATAGTGTCGTGTCAACGCCCACCTGATGTATGACGCAGGTCAAGTTTTGTGTACTGGTCAAGATGCATGTCCTTCCTCGCAACGGGACGGATCGGCATATTCCGAATTCTCCAAACTACGAGAACAATAAGCCTTTCACCTAACCATACGTGTAGGTGGCGTGTTTTGCGCGGCATAATGTTGGGCAGATCTCCTTGCTCTCTTGGGATTAACAGCTTATCCCCGTGTCTCCGCTAGATCTCTATCACTGCTTGGCCAAGCGTTGAAAATATATCGGAGTTGTTTGCCGGAAGTTAATGTGCAAGTTATTTGCAAGGTCAGAGCTCGGGCTGTATGCCGTACTCATACGTCATACTTGCCAGTAGCGTAGACAAGCATCATGGTATGTAGTTACTCGCAAGCTGTTGCATACTTCTAGTGCATGGACTGCATCGAGCCGATGCAAAGGAACGAACCACGGAAGAGTGAGTGAAGAAAATACGAATAATTTGAGTATTGAATTTTAGGTATAGAATTTGAGATACAACCCGTCGTTGTCTTGGATTTGTATTGTTTTTTATTGATGTCAAACATATATAAAATATTTGTCTTTAAGTGGCTGGATTTAATACTTAAAATTTAAGCCCATGTTTCAATACCTTTCATACCTCACTTGAATACGTTCAATGTATACTTCATTCGACTTGTGTTATCACGTAGTTAAGGCAGATAGTTTGATTGATCTTGCACGAATGGAAGATAAGAAACTAAAGACAAAATTCAAATAATTTGAGGAATAAGGATCAGCTTTCTAAAACTCTATAAATACCAAAGGAAACCAGAACCGAAATAATCACATTATTTATGATCCAATTACTCTTTATATGGCTTCAACCGTTTTATATTTTGATTTTCAGCTCGCTCGAGTGTAAGAAGAATGATATCAGAATCTCACAAGAAGTGTCCCCAATAGTAAGCGATCCTACTGTTCATTTTATATGTAAATGTGATTGAAACTGTTTGCTCAATCCAATCAGGTTTGAAGTCCGTTAGTTTGTGTTTCCATGTTGGTTAATGCAATCCTGTGGTTTTACCTTGATTGATACCAGTAGCAAGAATATTTTGAGAGCGCTTCGTATTTATTTGTTTTTAGTTACTTGTGTCAAGTAAATCCATTCCTAACTGGAAAATCTCATTATACTCTGATCATTCCTACTTTTAAAATCAGTGTATTCACATTATTTGACTTTACTCCTATTTCCTACAGTTAGAGATTGCGAAACTCATTACTCACCATAATTGTTTGTTCGTTGTTGATCGTTTTCATTTAGTCTATGTACTAACAACAGCTGCTACTGGAGTTTTCGCTAGTATCAACGCTTATGTCAATAGTCTCAGGTTTGTTTTTTCTATGCTCAGTCTCATCAGTGTTGGTTCCGAATTCCGGTAAGCTTTGGGCTATTTTCTTGAACAATAATTTGACGTTATGATTAGCCTTTGTGGAAGTTTCAATCGAAAAGCGGGCACCTACTTCTTTTTGCAATGCTTCCACATCTTCGGCAGACACTTGACGTTTATCGTTGGCCAAATCGGATTTATTTCCCACCAAAACCACGATTACATCATCCCCCCTCTCTAATTTCACGTCTTTGATCCACTTGTCTAAATTGTTAAAGCTCTTTTTGTTGGTTATATCGTAACACACCACTGCTACATGGCTGTCTCGAATGTAGGACGGGATCAAACTTCTGAACCGTTCCTGTCCTGCAGTGTCCCACAATTGTAACCGAATAGTCTTGTTATCTTCCAAGTACATTGTTTTCAGCAAGAAGTCGATACCAATGGTTGCAGCGTACTGTTCATCAAAGGTGTCATACATAAAACGAGTGATTAACGATGTCTTACCCACTAAATGTTAGTACGGATGGAAAATATTGATTCTGGCTATACTTACCACTTTGATCACCCAAGAAAACAATCTTGTATTTCTTCATGATGTTGGTCTTGTCAGACCCGTTTTTAGGAGTGCTCATTATAATTATGTGATATGTATGCTGCGATGGTATTTGTAAACCGCTGTCGTAACGTTGGTGTTTGTGATATAAATATGTCCGAATTTAACGCAGACTTTTTACGAGCAGTATGCAGCAGTGCAGAAAGGACAATCTACCAGACTCTTATGGGGATCAGGGATATTTGCAGCTAGATTTGTAGTGGTCAAACTGGATCACTTTGCTCGTTCGTTTGTTGAAGATCATGACGTATCACGTGCCAAGCCAGGTCGTGCTCCATACCAAAAGCTCCAGATAACGTAAGCAGGTGATGCACACGACTTGAAAAGTCACTAATCGTATCCACCACTTTACTGGATCCCACAACCTCCCTTTCCTCCATGGACGACGCAGAACTCAACGCCATCAGGGCCGCAAGGCTAGCAGAACTTCAAAAGAACACTCCAGGTGCCCCACAAAGTGCAGGTGCTTCCGCTGGAGCTTCCAAGAACGATGATGCCAAACTTTCCATGCTCTCCAGATTGCTAGAACCAAGTGCTAGAGAGCGTCTCAGCCGTGTTAGAATAGTACGTCCAGATCGTGCCGACCAGGTTGAGCAATACATTGTACAACTCTTCTCAATGGGACAAATCTCGTCGAAACTCACTGAAAAAGATATTGTTCAGATCTTGGATGGCTTGTCTAGAGACGAGAAGAAACAGAGTACCTCTAAGATTGTATACAACCGAAAACTGACCTTTGAGGATGACGATGACGACGATTTTTTTGATTGATAGATCAGTCAAGAAACAATACAACTGATAATCAGATAATCACTAATAAAAAGAAATACATCCTAATGAGAAACACCGACTATGGAATCAGAAATTTCTGGAGCATACGTAGGAATATTATCAATGAACTCTGGCGAAGTACCCTAATATCGATCACGTAAGCAACGCGGTATCAATCCAGAGCTTCAACAAATACATCTGGGAATAGTCATGTTCCATTCTCGTTTATATAGACAGTAGAGATGTTCTCGAACATCTATGGTAAAGTGCTAATTGACCCTGGGTAAGCTGATCAAACTGGTCAACTATTACGTAAGCAGTTACATAATCACCAACTTCAAAGTGCTTCCACACATTGACAGATTCCTACTTTAAGAACACGAACCTCAAATACGTCTACCGATTGATACGCCTGGTCCTTGCCAAAGTCCCTTTCCCCTTTTCTAGTCCACATCTCGTGTCTTGACCTCGCGTACTCCAGATTTGGCAGCGCACGCACCAACACGTCTATATCAAAACAAACAACTTCACAACCTCTTCAACTTTACCATGTCGAATATCCAGGTGGTAGTCCGGTGTCGAAGTCGGAATTCACGTGAAGTGGCAGCAAAATCCCCGATAGTGATTGAATTACCAAACGATAGTCATTCTGTAACAGATCCATACATTACTATAAATACGAATCATCAACCTAATGGGGCCACCAATGCTAGTCAAACTGGAAGTTTTTCTTCAAGCATAGGATCACAGGATCGTGGAGGTGCGATAAATAATGCGGGAATGTCTTCCAGAAGATCTTCAGGGCCCAGTTTGGCACCATCTAGTAACTTTTCAAATTTCAAAACTTATAAAGTCGACCAAATCTATGGATCACAGGCTGACCAGAGCTTAATCTTCGAAATGGTAGCACTTCCACTCTTTAACAATTTTATGAACGGATTTAACGTCACGATTCTAGCGTACGGTCAGACTGGGACGGGAAAGACGTATACGATGTGTGGAGATCAAGTAAGTGCTTTAATGACTCCTCACAAGATAGAAAAAACCGAGGGAAGAATCTCTCCGCTAATGGAATTAAAACCTGCCAAAGAAGCAGGTATCATCCCGAGGGTATTGATTGAGTTATTCCATAAACTTCAGAAGGACGATTATGTTGTTAAATGCTCATTTTTGGAACTATACAATGAAGAATTACGAGATCTACTAGAAGATGATTCCAAAGCTGCGAAGTTACGAATTTATGAGAATGTTTCTAGTCTGCATAATAAAAAATCCCTGTCTAAATCTTCCAAAGGAATAATGATACAGAACTTGAATGAAGAATATATTTCCAGCTGCGCAGACGGGCTCAAGTTGTTAAACAAAGGTTTGAATAAGAGAAAAACTGCCAGCACCAAGCTTAATGATGTTTCGTCGAGATCCCATACTATATTCACTATCTACTTGTACCGTAAAAAATCACTTAACGAGACTCAAGATCCAGCTGGAGGTGAAGAACTATTCAAAGTGTCGAAAATGAATCTTGTGGATTTGGCTGGCTCTGAAAATATTAATAGATCTGGAGCAGTTCATCAAAGAGCAAAAGAAGCAGGTCTGATAAATCAAAGTTTGCTTACGTTGGGTAGAGTCATAAATTCATTG
The DNA here is from genome assembly GCA_030568575.1 of Suhomyces ambrosiae. Classification (NCBI taxonomy): domain Eukaryota; kingdom Fungi; phylum Ascomycota; class Pichiomycetes; order Serinales; family Debaryomycetaceae; genus Suhomyces; species Suhomyces ambrosiae. The sequence continues at coordinate 22,231 of JAJMGA010000020.1, forward strand.
AGTGAATCTTCAAACTCGAATTCTACTTCACATGTTCCATATCGTGAATCGAAACTTACGAGGTTACTTCAAGACTCCATAGGAGGCAGTACCAAAACTACACTAATTGCCAATATTTCTCCTGCTAAAATAAATATTGATGAAACAATTTCTACCCTTGAGTACGCAAGTAAGGCCAAAAATATCAAGAATATCCCACAGGTGGGTCATGAATCTGAACTTGTGATGAAAAAGGTGTTGGTCAAAAGTTTATTGCAAGAAATTGTTAAATTAAATAGTGATTTAATTGCAACTAGGAATAAGAATGGAATATGGCTAAATGAAGACAACTACAATTTTATAAATGATGAAAATGAGTCCTTGAAATCAAGTTTAAAGGAAGCAAATTTGAAAATCGAAGTCTTGAATGCAAAGGCAAGTCGATTGGAAGAGGAAAACTCCGAAAAAGATCTTCAAATATATGAGCTTCAATCTAAGCTAAAAAGCATTTCACAAGAAAATTGCGATTTGAAAACAAGCATAGATAAGACAAAACATGAATTGATTCAAAAATCAGACCACATAGATTCCCTCAATGGCCATATAGCTAGAATCAATGAAAAATTTAGGAATACAACGAGCAAGTTGACAACAGTCATTTATGAAAATTTGAGAAAATCAATTTCGACAATCAGAACCATAACCAACAGCTTTGATAATTCTAAGCACTGCGATGAAATACTCAAGATTGATCAAGTTATGCTCAATAATGTCGATGAATTCAAAAAACAAGTATTAGAGAGGTTCAACGATATTAACCAAAATATAAACAGTTCATTTCTCCTAGAACTACCGGAATTTCTTACTCGGTATACTATTAATTTCAATGAAATGAGCGATCTTATGCTAAAACTTCACACCAACTTGATTAATAATGTGTCAAACTTGAAGGATGCTAATAACTTAATGTCAGAATATTTGCTGAAACATCATCTTGAGCAAGACGCTCGTGATTTGGTTAATAAATTCATAGAAGGGAAACTTAAAGATGATATGAGTAAATTAAATCAACAAATTTCTGATCAAATGGTGGGGTTGATAAGTCAATCACAAAGGAAATATCAATTACTCCTAGAGAATTCTATTCATAAAGTTTCAAAAGAATTAATTGATGCTGAAAAATCTAATTTAAATGTATCGCAAAAGGATTGGTCCGACAAAACCACTAATGCATTGTCGTCGATTGAAGTTGATTTAACAAAATACAGCATTGATAAATTAAAAGATAACAACGAAAAGCTAAACTCACTAAATCAGGAGACATATAACAAACTCGAGTCCTTAAACAAAAGAAATTCTCAATCAATAGCGTCATTTTCTTCCTTCATTGAAAGAGAAGAGAATAACCCAAAAAGCATTTTAACGAAAAATCTCCCTAGCAAGTTGTCTGAGATTATTCATAAAATTGCTGGTAACGATGCCAATATTGGTGATGCATTAAATGGCATAAGCAAGAATTTGAATGAAATAAAACAGTTTGATACTAAAAATGGATTTAGAGTATCGCCTGTGAAGTTAGTAAGAAGCTCTTCGTACCAGGAGAGTACAAAGTCAAACATTCCCTCTCCCAGCAAAGCCAAGAAGCTACCCTCGATGTCACCTACCAAGATGAAAGAATTTAATATTCAAGATAGCTTTAAGTCTAAAATTCCTCAATTACAACGGAATTTGGACAATAAGGAAAATAACGAGCAACAATTAAAACGAAGAAGAATAGAGGAATGATTCAAGAACGTGCATGGGCCAGCATGAGCTTAATTCCTTGTATCATATTCCCCACTGGTCTTGTAATATTGTACAAATAGTAATAATTAATATAAAATCAAGTTTAGAATTATTCATTGTATCGTGTTGAACCTCTGATTAAAGTGTAGGAAACTCTATTATGTATGAATTGCACCGTTTTCCATAATTGAACTCAACATGAGCTGATTTTCCCCCAGTTGATATAAAATATGAAAAAGAAATCCCCAGTTACCCCCAATAACGCAAATATATTCAACGGAACTTCAATTTGTTCTATAAATTTATTCACCTCCAATTAGCAAATGATAGACTTTTTCAGTTTACACCGCTGGAGTAGAGATTGTTTTATTAAGAAAGAGGACTCCCAAATTACGTAGTATGCGTTTGCTAGCAAATGCATCAGCTTTAGTGATTAGTTGAAATATAATAATATCACTTCAAAAGACACCATCCATAAGATTACTATGTTTGGTGTATTTACTTGCTGGTATAATGAATTTAGCGAGTTATAAGAAGATGTGAACCTATTAAATGCCTACTATATATTACCACCACGAGCAGTTAGTTAAAGTAGCTATTTTATTCTGGCTGTGCACCGCTATTTTTGTCAATCTCTCCTTAATTACTGTGGATTCTCTCGCTAATGCTACGTTTTTCCCGCGGCCGCTTTACCTTTTGTCCCTAATCCTGACAAATCTGTCCCTAATCTTTTGTTCCTCTCCCTAATTCTCGCACTACAGGTGACCTAATCGAACACGAATCTTTAAGATCACTACTACAACCTTTTCCATCTTCATCTCCAGCTTCATCTAACCCCGTTATACTCTGATTGATTATCTACTGTGCAATTCTATCATCCAAGACATTTGCACATTCAGAAGATTACGTTAAAATCATAAGACTCGATTGACTCAAGTTACTGTTCAGTCTGAAGTCAGTTGATTGAATGACTGAGATGGTTTCCAAATCGGTAGGCTATTTCATAGCGTATGCATCTATCTGTGTTGGACTTTTCGGCTGGTCTATTGAAGACTCACTTCGAAACTCGGTCAACTTCAACATCTTTCTTATCGAACTCACCGATGGTTACAAACTAGGCATTTTGATTAATTTCATTATATTTTTGTTTATCAGTACCGATAAACTAGTGCAAGTTCTATTATTCGGCGAGCTTAGAATTATCGAAGCAGAACACTTGGTAGAGAGATTGCCTTACTTTGCCCTCAATTTGTTCTTCAATTTTGCAACAAATGATAATAACCATTTACTTACAATCTTCTTATTGGGGTTGGCCATCAGCTTCAAGATATTTCATATCATTTTGTTTGATCGATTGGATTTTATCAACATGAAAATCATGAATAATGCGTCTGGCTCTAAGTCCCATATGTTGAGACAGTACTTGGGAAATCTCCATTTCTGGCTCAACGGAATTTTTATTATTTTGGATTTTGCTATTGCCAAGTTCTTGGTTTATGATATTATCCAGGGTATTAATTCGGTAACATGTCTTCTTTTCGGGTTTCAGTTTGCTGTACAAGGAGTGGAAGCCTTGACATATTTTTCTAAGTTAATGTTAAACATGTATGAGATGTTGTTTTACAGGGGTTCCGAAAATGATGATAATGATATAAATTTGGATATAGAGGATGATGATGATGATAACGAATTGGTCGTTTGGGAGAATAAACCCTATTACACTAAAGGTATTGATATTGCTTCGGAATCTTCCAAAGCAATCTCGTACCTTTGTTTCATCTACCTTTTGACCTTTCATTCCGAACTATCGTTACCTTTGTCAATGCTTCAAGGAACATATGCTTCTTTGAGACAAACATATATGGAAGTAAAGCAACTATTAGCGTTTATTGAGTCTTCTAAAAGATTGGATAGCCAATTACCAACTGCCACTCAAGAAGACTTGGATCAGTCAGATAATCTTTGTATTATTTGTCGTGAAGATATGCATTCACAAGAGAGCTACCATGCTCAATTTAAAAAGCCTTTAGCGTCCAGAAAATGCCCCAAAAAATTAGAATGTGGTCACATTTTACACATGGGATGTTTGAAAGAATGGTTGGAACGATCCGACAGTTGTCCAATGTGTAGAAGAAAGGTTTTCCAATCTCCATCTACTACATCTGTAGAAAATACAACACAGCAGCAAGATGTGCAACCCGTACAGCCTGTTACTCCAGCCACCAATACCACTCCAAATAATCAGCCACCATTTAATCACCCTGTTGAAGAACTAGAAAGAAGATTGGAAGAGTTTACTAATTTAATTCAAAGACGAGATAGAGCATACGGAGGTGACTCTAATGAAGTTCCACCTGAATTCGAGGATATCAGTGCTGTGAATAACCCAGTAAATGAGGGCACAAATGGATCGCCACATACAACACAATCTACTTCAATCATTTCACAAGGAGCATACCAAACAATAAGGCTCCCTTCGACTGCTATCTTACCACCCAACTGGATTATTTTGCCTTTGGAAAGACCAGATTCTTCCGTTACGCTGGCTGCTGGTAGTCAGAGTGAATTTAGGGTTAACTTCTCTACTCAACATCACGGATCTCTAAAAATCAAAAAGAAGGAGCCAAACCGGGAGTTGACATTAATTCATCCTTCCTAATACGGTTATTTTCTTACACCAAAGATTTTAAAAATCAGACTTATATTTCGATGAAATTTTGGTCTGCATGCACGATTTCATCTATCGACATTAAGGAATGTTCAATAAAACATCAAGGTATTATTCAGAACTTTGCGCAAAGCCGTCTTACTAATAGCAACGCGTTTTTTGTTCATCTTTAATGATGGAAGCAATGGAAGGCTAAGGACGTATTTAAAAATTTGAATACCTTTGATGCAAAATTTTGATGAATCTGACAAATTACCGGTTTAAATCATCATATATTAATGAATTATGACCATATTTATAGGTATTCTATATATTTTATCAATGTATACCCATTCTATTCAAATTCAAATTCTAAATCTAAGGTAGCATCAGTCTTACCTTTCTCTAGAGATCCAGTTGGAGCTGTGGATATAGGTGAATTTAGCGTTGTCTGTTCAACAGACTCTAATGAAGATGTATTATTCAAAACATTACTAATTTCATGTTCATCTTCTTGTTCTGTATCCATGGTGCCCAAGCAAATATTTTCCGAACTTCCAACCAGCTCTAAAATTTCATCCACTTGTTGTTGGAAATATTCTTTAGGATATTTAAATCCCAATTCTTCACATTTATCAAAACTGGAGCGCAATACGTTCATGTTCCTGACAACAGTATCAACTTCCAGCTTTGCAGATTCATTCACCAAATCTACGCTTTCCAAAAGAATGCATAATCCCATCAAAAAGTGACAAACACCTTCGTTGTTGAATGGAGGAATTAAAAGCATTTCTTCCAATTTTTCTTTAAGTTTTAAATGGTCTCCTCTCATAAGTAACGTCCATAGGGAACTTAAAGTGTATATTGGTGCCCGCATCTTTGACCCTGCTCTCCATATAGGTGCGGCCAAAAGTCTAGAATGGCCCTTATTAAATGCTGAATTTAAATTTGTCAAAACGTAAAAAGAGGAAAGCCAATCAAAAAACTTTTCATCTTTATAAATTGATGCTTTTGATTCATCCTTAGCCCTTTGTTGTTTAAGAATTTCTACTCCAAGGGGCCATATAGACCTCAAATCAACCATTCGTATTCTTATCAAAATACAAAAGATTTTATATCCCAAATCCCAATTTTTTTTGAGAATGCATAAATGCAAAAGGGTCTTAAGGTTATTTACATGGTACCGAGGAAAGTGCTGTGGAGGAAGGTAGTTCTGTATGGGCTTTACCTCAAGTCCTTTTGATTGTACGAGAAAATTCTTTTTAACCCAACTCGAAGTCAGATCAAAAGTTTCTGTATAATTATGCAACATTTTTTGAGCTTCCAAATATTCAGGGGATTCGTCATCATTGTCACTATCATCTTGATCTATCTCTTCCATTATTTTGTTAACAAGTTCTGTTTGGCTCAATTCTGGTTTCACATGCCTCAAATTCTCATTAATATACGGTTGGTTATGCCATATTTCATAAGTTTCTTCAGGCTTTGGCCATGTCAAAATTTCTTTACGTATTAAACTTAAGATGCGGTTCTTATTGGCTGGAGATCGTATCACTCTTCTCTGCTTGATAGTCATCGTCTTCATATTGTAAAGATCCTCATACTGCTTTTGCTCTATATGTTTTTGTATAAGTCTCTCGAGTTTTTTGATCTTTCCCTCTTTGAATGTGTAGGGAAAGGTGACATCTTCAAACATGCTGAATGTACTAAAAGATAAGTTTGATATAACTTAGTTAGAGCGTAGGTATACTCCGATGCCCAGTCACGTGCCCATCGGTATATTAGTGATGGGTATGATGCCAATAATCCGAAGTGCCTCAGTAGTTCTCATAAGAAAAATGTATTCGATTTCAATTAGCTTTGATTTAAGTCTTTATTTAGCTCACTGTTCCTTGTTTTTATAATATAATTAGCTTTTTTAAATTTTTATACCCGTATTCGAATTGCACCAACTTGTTGTATCACAAGTGAAAATCTTGAATTACTCTGAGTTGTTTGATTTACTTTAAATATTATTAATATTCTATAAATTCTGAATTTAAATATTTTCTTGCATTTCACTTGTGTAATTAAATTCATTTAAATTGATGAACTTAGCGACCAAACATCTTATATGAAGACTTATCAACATTTACCCAAGATAAGACCTTCCTCACCCACAGTATTTGGGGTTATGCCTTACAATTTTCCTTGAGTATTTCCATTATATGGTGACAGCTCATTCTTTGTTCGTAGTTCTTTGTCAACCTTATATTCGAGACTATATACATTAGAATACTTAGGTTAATGTATTAACATGGACTTCGAGGCCCAATCAGGCATCGTAAATCGTCACTGTATGTTTAGAACATACCTGGCATACCGCCCATACCACCAGCTGGAGGAGGAGGAGCAGCACCCTTTGGTTCTGGGGCGTCAACAATAGCGCATTCGGTAGTGGCCAACAAGGAAGCAACACCGCTGGCGTCAACCAAACCGTTCTTGACAACCTTGAATGGATCAATGATACCGGCAGCAATCATATCGGTGAATTCACCCTTAGAAGAGTCGTAACCTCTGTTGAATTCTGGTTCATCGTAAATCTTACCGACAATAACAGCACCTTCTTCACCGGCGTTTTCAATGATTCTTCTACCAGGCTTGGAAATGGCAGATTTAATAATCTCCACACCTAACTTTTGGTCGAAGTTAGCAGCTTGAGCCTTGATATCGTCCAAAATTCTAGAAGCCTTAATCAAAGCAGTACCACCACCAGGCAAAATTCCTTCTTGGACAGCAGCTCTGGTGGCATTTAAAGCATCATCATAACGATCCTTCTTTTCACCAACTTCAACTTCAGAAGATCCACCAACCTTAATGACAGCAACACCTCCAGACAACTTAGCCAATCTTTCTTGTAACTTTTCCTTTTCGTAATCGGTAGTGGCAGCGTCATCAATAGTAGTTCTGATTTGTTCACATCTGGTTTGAATGTTATCCTTTGGACCTTCACCGTTCAAGATAACGGTATCTTCCTTGGAAATAGTGATAGAGCCAGCAGAACCTAACAAGTCAACAGTGGCATTTTCTGGCTTCAAGTCCAATTCTTCAGTGAAAACGGTACCACCAGTAAGAATGGCAATATCACCTAAGGTGTTCTTTCTATTGTCACCAAATCCTGGCGCCTTAACAGCACAGACTTGTACTTGACCTCTCAACTTGTTTAAGATACAAGCAGCCAAGGCTTCACCGTCAACATCCTCAGCGAGAATCAACAAAGGTCTTCTGCTTTGGTTGGACAACTCCAAAGATGGTAAGATATCTTGGATGGAGGAGATCTTCTTTTCAGATAACAAAACCAATGGGTTTTCAAATTCGACCTTACCAGATTTGGTGTTGGTGATGAAATATGGAGAAATGAAACCACGGTCGAATCTCATACCTTCAGTAACTTCCAACTCGTCTTCCAAGGTCTTACCTTCTTTGACAGTGATAACACCTTCCTTACCAACCTTTTCCATGGCAGAGGCCAACAAATCACCGATATGCTTGTCACCGTTAGCAGAGATAGTGGCAACTTGTGCAATCTCTTCAGAAGTAGTGATTTCCTTCTTGTTTTGTTGCAAGAAGTTCACAACTGCTTCAACAGCAGCTTGGGAACCTCTTCTTAAGTCCATTGGGTTGCAACCAGCAGCAACATTCTTGACAGACTCAGTGAAAATGGATCTACCTAAAACAGTAGCAGAAGTAGTACCGTCACCAGCACTTTCGTTGGTCTTGGAGGCAACCTCTTGCAACAATTTAGCACCCAAGTCTTCAAACTTGTCTTGTAAGGTGATAGACTTTGCCACGGTGACACCATCCTTGGTGATCTTAGGAGCACCAAATGATTGTTCAATCAAGACGTTACGACCTTTTGGACCTAAAGTCACGGAGACTGCATCAGCCAAGGTGTTGACACCTTTCAATAAGGCTGCTCTTCCTTCGACTCCGAACTTCAACTCCTTGTGGAGGTTACGAGTGAATGATCTGTTGATGGATTGACGAGTTGTTCTCAACATTGTATGTGGGGCAAAATGAAGAACTTTGGTGAGATTTATAGTGCTCGTGGAAAAATTTTCCAGAACGTTCTATCACGTGTGGGTGCAAAAAACTACAACGTTGGGATCGACTTGATTCGAGAGGTTAGCAAACTATGATAGCTAATCAAAGTATTGAAGAGAAGATGAATTGCAAAGAATATTTCCTATCATTTGAACTTTGACTTTGAAGTTTATAAATGCTCAGTGCAAGCATAATTTACGAGTAGAAAACTTTAAGCGATATTGTATAATTTATCCCTAGTGATATATAATCATTAATTTCTTCCAGTATTTGATGCCAGCAAGATAATCATTCAATTCGTGACTTGTCAAATTAATAGAGTATAGACAAATACTTTGGATTATTACTACTGTTTAATTATCAATGTTGATCAATTATTTAGATAGTATTAATATATTAGTATTAGGTAGATTGGCCTAGCTTTAATCAAATGAAATATAGTTGACAAGTGACAGCTAAACCAGATTTAGAGCAGAATTATTCATACTTATGAAAATAAGTATCATTAATCATTGGCTTTTCGAGCAACTTCAGTAATACGCAATATTTATTCAATATCGGTTACTTTATATCTCATTTACTATTCTCTTCTTACTACTTCTTGCTACTTTTATTAACTTAAGGTGCATACCTTTTACATCACTTTTCAAACAATTGAATATGATGGCAAATCTTGTTATATTTTTATTGTCGTACGAAGTTTCAAGACGCTTTGAGTATCGCAGTTAAGGTAGATTCTATTGGGTGTAGATGATGAACCCATCAAAGTCAAATATAAATATTTTGGGTACTATAATACTAGTTTTTGAAATATCATAATTGAGTTATTCTTTTTTTCAATTATAATGTTTTCAATATTCACTGTCTTTGGCATTCGTAAATTTAGTAGTCCTACTCCATGCGGAGCTGGATCACTCTGAGGAATCTTGTAATCGAGTCTTAAACTTATAAAGTTAAACTTATTGAACTTCAATTATTTATCTCAACTAGTTGTACAGGATTGGTGTATCTTCAGTTTCTTATCATAGGTGTCTCATACTGATCGTAATCAAGATAACTGATTTGAAATCTTTGTCAAGGATTACAAATTTGTTAATTTTTCATAAAGATTAAAAAAAAATCGAACAAAATAATTCAAAAGCGAGATCATGTATGATTTTTAAAATTTTCTAATAAATAGTTTTATTTTTCTCAAATTTATATTTACCGATTCTATTTTATTGATTTTATGAATCAAGATACCACCACTACAAGTGACTTGAATTTTAGCCATAGGTAATATGAGGTGGTACCAAATAAAACTGTGCGTCTTAATTTGCTTGACTTAGGAAGTTATGGTGCTCAGCAATTAAGAAATTAAAATTTAGTCTCGTATATTTGTGACACAAAAAGTATACTACTTTTGCAACCTTACAACACCTAACTATCTTAAAATGATTGGAAAGATGTTGTTATAGCTTGTCAAATTTATCGATGATAAACTGGATCATCCTGAAGTAATCTGTGTATACTTTTTTGAAGCGGCCAAAACGATACGTTTGTTTCAGATGGGGTCTGCGTGGTAGCGCACAGAACTAAATTTAACAACCGAGTTATCTTCGTGATAGCTATCACCTTTAATTCTTAAAAACAAACCAATGCATTTTAAACTACTCTTAAGCAACAGCTATCTGGTTGGGAATTTTTTGAATGTGGAATCTGTTCGATCTAACAAGACGTCAATCCCGAGTCTATTTTTATTTGTAAAGGTTTTTCTACAGGTTTATATTCACTTTGTAGGCAAAATTCAAGTAACTTATATTGAAATAAATAAATCAGTTCCCGAAACTACTATTTATATTTTGATTTACTTTCTAAGGTTCAAAAACCTTCATATTCTGAACTATATGTCAAAACTGATTTTTCGTGACTATCTCACAGAGATATTTTAGGGATAGTGTTTAGAATTGTTTAATATGTATCCAACCTCTATACCATATTCTAAAACATGCATCATCATGACAATCATTAGTTAAGGATAGACTTTCTCCCAAGCTATACTTAATTTTGGAATCAAGCGATCACGATTTTAGATAGATTCTCAGTAACAATAGTTTACATAATTGAGAATATAAATTGTACTGATTCCAGGAACTATTCAGCTACGTAAGTATTGAAGCAATTGATGACTGGTGGCTTTGAATTTTGTGAAATTAGCTGTGACTCTGGTTAGGTGCAAATTTGATTTCAGGGTTGAAGAGAATCTCTAACCAAGCCCCGTTGCCAAAAACACTGAATAAAGGCAGCTTAGCGAAAAGTTATTACTACAAACTCAAAAGCTTACCCAATAACGCCTTTTAGCAGAATAGTATCGAAGACACAGCCACATTCCATGCAAGGGTAGCTGAATTAATGCTTTGTTAGGTTTTGGCTTATGCTAATTTTAGATCATTCTTTAGTTCTTTCTGAACAAGCAAGTGTGATTTTTGCCAAAAACAGCGATTTAGACAACTATAACCATATGGAAATCTCTACTCAAATGTTTTTACACTTGTTGGTATTCATTGAAATACCAAGTTATCAAGACGGAAGGATATCAAAGGCAAAATTGTTAAAGAAGAATAGCTAATGTTAAAAATACGCGAGGGGAATTATTTACTGGAAACGTTGGTAATAACCGAGAAGTAAACCAAATGGTCTGGAAACTTCGTAAATTTAGCTTTTAAGGCAGGCTATGCTGCAGTAAAAATCTTGCTAATCTGAAATTTATTAGCATATACCAGATCATCCTGGTTTGTGACAAAATAACTACATCATTTTTATTTTCATTTTTAGTCGTATTGTGAATTGAATAAATAAAAGCAAACTAACATTAACACCGGATAAGCATTCAAGAATCACCATAATTTACAGAAATAAAATAAACATGAATAGCTCTAATAATCAACAAAAAAAGACATGACTGCAAGTCAATAAAACAACGCTTATTTCCATTACTTGCTTTGGATTAATCTTCTAATCAACGAAGAATTATAAATGTACGATCCATCGCTGTTAACATTCCCATCGTTCTCAGAAAGATTTGCACCATTTTGATGCAAATCACCCAGAGGCAGCGACTGCTGAATATGTTGAGGATGATGGACCAAGGTACCGTCCTTGGATTGTAAATGTTTAGACTCTTCCATTAATGGGCGAATACAGAGCCAACCTGTTTCAGTTCTGAAATGACGAGACAATGCGTCTGATCTTGCGAATTTCTTCCCACAACCCCACTTGGTTACTCCATCTTTCAAATATCCCTCACACTTGAAGTTTTTCACACCCTCATGAAGAAGTTCGTGACGTTTCTTATCGTGCGATCTTGCAAATCTCTTGGGACACTTGGAACACTGATATGGTTTTTCAGAGAAATGAATTTTCATGTGTGATTTCAAATTGTACTGTTTCTGAAATACCTTATGACATACTTGACACGAGAACGAACCCCCTTTACCCAAAGAATCATTTGCATTGTGACCCGTAGCATCGCTGAGAGATTTAGTCTTTCTTCTCTTTCTCTTCAACGAAGGAGAAATCGTATATGACACAAGGGATGAGTAATCTATAGCCCCATTCTGAGAATTTTGGAATGGGTGGAAGGAATCTGCATCCAGACTTTCATGTCCTAAGTTCTGAGGGCTCACTGGATATTTCTGGGAAGGAGACTGGGATGAGGAATCTGAAGCTCTCTTAGCATGTGGTTGTTGCTGAGAGTTAGGGTAAGCCATTGGAGGAGGGAATTGGGAGGAGCCATTGATTTGGGTTCCGGAAACTCCGTTTCCAGGACTGGTGGATGCGATGTAGTTCGGATACTGGTATGATAATGAGTGATAATTGGAGGTCTGGTAATTCTGGGAAGGATTTGTGTTGGCATTGTAGGAATTGATGGAAGTATTACCGGAAGGAAAGTACCCCAAAGGAATCATTCTGGAATTGGTGGTGTTGGGGTTGGAAGGGGTGGAGATGGAGGTTGCACCATTGGAAGAGGAATTGGCATTCCCATTGTTGTAGTAGTAGGAATATGAATACTCAGTGGAGGGATAATTGCCAGGAATCAGCGAAGCAGGAGGCAACAGCAGTTGAATGGACTGAGGATTCTGTTGAGTGGCAGACTGTTGAGTTTTTGCAGGCAGTCCGGACAGCCCGGGAACATATATAGCAGGCAAGTGTTTATTATCAAAGTATTGATAAAGATTATTGGGATTATTGGAAGCGGTGACGGGAGAGGCCGAGTTGAAATATTCCGGTTGATAGGTGTTTGAGGACATGATGTGGAGGAGCAAGGTAGGAACGGCAGGTTTCTTCTGAATAGTCAAGATGGTGTAGCTGGTTTAATCTAGCCAGGGTTGGTACGCTAAAGGTGCTGTTATGATAGCCAACTATTTAAGCCAACTGTTTAAACCAATAGAACTCTGTAATATCCACTAATTGTTATTGGGAACCATTTAAGAGTGGGGGGATACAATAACCAAACGGGGCCATACATATATATATATATATAATTAATATATATAGGTGGTACTTAATTTAGAAAATACTTATCGCAACTTGACAAACTTAAAACCCCCCAGGTGAAATCTGTCAATCGGAACCCAGAATAAAAATTAGATTGCATTCCTAGCTAGGCTTAAGGTTAGGCATTGCGCATATAACGACTGGTACATATAAAATATTCCACAAACAATAGTAGGTAGAATTGCAGGCTGAGCCATGGAAGTTATTTTTAACGAAGGAGGAACGGCTAGAACGTGGGGGGATTTGGATAAGAGGCAGTACAGGGAGGGTGATTACCCATCGAGTACCACATACCACATACCACCAGGGAATTACACATTATACAAACAAAATTGATTTCCATGTGAACCCCGTTCGTACCGGCAATTGAGTGATTTTTCTTTGCTTTTGTGGTGATCTACAACGTCCTGTGCGCCGGATGGTGCAGTCGCATTTCACGGCCCGTATTGATTATCTGCAAATGGAGTTTCCGAGTTCGGCTGGAGTTGTCCGGTTGTTCGCGTCCATCGAACTACAAACAAATCCCTCATCCGGTCTTCCCAACATGATATTCCTGCTTCGTTATCCCTGGATTATGACTGGGCTGGTATCTAGCTATCGGTAGATGCAAACAGTTCATGCAGCTGGGCCCTGTGCTGATATTAGCGAGCGAAAGACAGATTGGGGCGTCATTCCCATATTGTTAGATCGTTTAGTTGTGGAGATGTCTTGGCAAAAAGGGCCCAGCGTCTGGTGCGTCAGCTTTTTTATTCGTTTGCCACGTGAGCCCCTGTATGATGGAGAGGCTATGTCGCGAGCCCCGATATGACGCAGCATGCGAAGGCTTAAACTTACGACACCTCTACTAGACTGGTCTACATTCGCTTAGCCAGCCGCTTCCAATCTTGCGACCTACTGTTACGGACCGAGTACCGATTTCTGACTGTCCCTTCTCGGTTGTTTCGGCCTCCATGGTTTTGAAATTGTTACCCCCGCTATGACCTCATGAATCAATTATCCCTGGTTAACCGTGACGCATTCAATTCGGCCCGGTCTGCTGCGCGGGTATTACAAATGAGATATCAAATCATACAAGCTACCGGTCTCACCGTTAACGTTCCGTGATGTCATGATCTACTAAACTTCTGGTAAACCTCTATCTTTTGATTTTTAAAACGATTAATTTTCCCGATTTTATCACGTTCATTTGGTGGCATCATTCTCACATTTTTTGTTCGTTTCATTACCATGCTGAACCTAAAATTTACCATCCTTGAAAACAATCCAGTGACAGCTTGAAATGATTTTAGAATTTTAGGAGTATTTTTTATTTAAGATAACGGCAACCTCCATACTACTGATTGTTATCGAAGCAGGCCAAGCATCGAGGCGCTCTAATGATAACTGGGCTACTAAAGATGCGGCTGATATACATGGCTTATGGATAATAATTTTCCGTGATTCCGGCGAAAACTGGGACTCTGGGTACCTTTATTTGTCGTATATCGGGTGATAATTCAGGTGTAATAACCGCTTTAACATCAAATTTATGGTGTGGCCGGATTATTTGCATAATTCTTTGTCCTGAAAGCCTTTCTTTTGACACCGTCTCTGTACCGCGTGTAAAACCAACCACAAACGTATAAATTATATCGTAGAAAAAACCTCAATTACCATAAGGGATACGCTTGATAATGTCATATTTAAGCGCTGGTGCATAACTTTCATTTTTATTAATTGGTTGAGGATCAAATCCGTCAAACGAACGATTGACTAAAATTTGGGCTGAAATTCAGGCTGAAATTCAATTACGACTATTGTTCTAGTCAAATTTCGCTCGTGCCTATATATATATACATTTCAACAAGTGATTGGTGAACTCTAGTTCTTATGCACATTTCCGGGCACACTGTGTAATGCGCGATAGTATAAGCACTGGCTACAAGGGTTAGCGCAATTGCGCTTAGTGAAACCCTTAGTGCTAACAATTGCTTCAGGAATAGAAACTGGACCTGGATTTGCTTGTGCTAGCAATGTGGTGGTACTGTGGATTTTGATATTTCTAAAACAAATAACTTTGAAATCATAGTCACCAAATTGGTTACTCAAATGCGTTGTTTGTCGCTTGTTTGTTTCCAAACAGGGTTTAACTCGAGGGCTCTTTGTTGCACGTTTAACTTTATTGTCCTATGCACAATACTTGACCACATGTCCTTGATGTATGTTGCGCTAATAAGCGTACTCTTGCGCAAAGTCACTTTGTAGCATTATTTTTGCTGTAGTGAAATTATGTATTCTACATCCAAATTAATCATCGCAATTTAAAATGGTTATTCTTGCTATCACTGAAATTAACATGTCTAAAACCTCACTAGCAGTGGTCCAGACTTGAGAATATGCAGGGCCTCCTCTCCGTGATTTCAGTACCATAATCCATAGGTGTGGAGTGATCGAATTTTTGGGGATACCTATTGGAATTTTTCTTGTTTTGCTTAAAGAAACTCTTGATCTTTTTATCTAAATAAGGGTACAGCCTTGTGCCGTTACGCCAAGATTGTTCTGATAAATTTATCGCATCACAAACGCCGTTGTGCACAGAGTTGGAAATTGTTAGCAATTCTCATAAGTTGCTCGTAAACTCCCCGCAATTGACTATTCAAGATATTGAAGAATGCAAAATTTTAGAGGTATATCCTCAGTATTGGGAATAATGCTATAGTTCAGAACTTCCGATGAATCAACTATGATTATAAGCTGACTGTTTCAGTGATGTTGATCCGGATTGATTTCACTATTCCAATATTCCGTTTAAGCGCATATACTCATAGCTGCATAGAACATCATTAACGAAAATTACATCTACACTATGATAGAGATGAGTCGAGTCACCATATGTTGGATTCTATAAGAGTAAGCTATTCTTTTCTACTCTGCATTAACTTTTCTAATTGATATGTCGGATATTGAGAAAAGCACTCCGTTGCATTCGCATACTTCAATTGAGTTAGAAACCAAAGACTCCAATGAGTTTGATCAAGCATTTAATTTCGTAAAAGAAAAAGGCTTGAATTCTTCATCGTCCATAGTTCCATCCAAAGTAATTTGGAAACTTGATGTGAGGATATTAAGTTTATTATGTGCTATCTACTTCCTTCAGTTTTTAGACAAATCACTTCTTAACTATGCAGCTGCCATGGGTATAAAGGAACATCTAAAGGGCAACGATTTTGCAAATTTATCCACGATTTTTTATGCTGCCTATATATTTGGAGAACCGGTTGTTTCTTATTTGTTACAAGTGTTTCCATTGTCAAAAACTTTAGGAATATTTATTGTCTGCTGGGGAATTGTTGTCGCATGTCATGCTGCATGTAAGACATATGCTTCTTTAATGATTGCAAGAACCCTTCTAGGTATCTTTGAATCCTCTTCTGCAGTGGCATTGATCATAATCAGTGGGATGTACTATACTAAACCTCAACAAGCTAGTAGAATGGGTATTTGGTCGATCATGTCTGGATTTGCTACTATTGTTGGTGGGTTGCTTTCTTTTGGCTTTCAACATGTCCACACCACTAAATTGTTATCATGGCAAATATTGTTCTTATTTATGGGAATTATTACTGCTATTTTTGGGGTATTTGTCATATTTTATTTACCGGATAATGTCACTAGTGCCAACTTCTTAACTGAAGAAGAAAAATCCTGGATTTTGGAAAATGTCAGAGTAAATCAAACAGGGACAATCAGTAAGAAATTTAAAAAAGAACAAATATATGAACTTTTCTTCAAAGATAAGTTAACCTGGCCATTCTTTTTATTAACCCTCGTTTCCCAAATTGTCACTGGTTCTGTTGGAACATTTAGTGTTACGGTAACTCTTTCGTTTGGATTTGACAACTACCAATCGGCATTGCTCCAATTACCAGTTGGAGTGCTTATCATTATTATTATCGGTACTGCAACCCAATTGGTGGCCAGGTTTGGTCACATTACGTATATCACTGTCTCAATGTTCATTCCTTCGATTGCAGGAGCAATAATGTTACTCGCAACCGACTATCATAAAAACAAAATTGCCAATTTGTTTGGTCTCTACTTGATTTACAGCGGGTCTTCTGTGATTACTTTAATTTATGCATGGATCAGTGCCAATACTTCAGGAACCAGTAAGAAGTTTTTCAGAAGTGGAATGACTATGATTGCATTTTCCATTGCTTGTATAATCGGACCCCAATTGTTTCAAGCTTACAGTGCTCCTAGCTATCGTCCTGCAAAAATAACCATTTTGGTCACCCAAATTGCTTGTGTTCCTTTAACACTTTTAGTTGGATTCTTGGCTAGAAATGAGAATAATAAAAGGGATAGTAGAGACATTGGGGAGATGCCAACAAATTATGAATTTTTGGATTTGACTGATATTGAAAATCCTAAATTTAGATATTCCTATTAAGCTACAATATTTGACACTTGCAAGTTGCATTTGAACCTACTCATACTATGTAGGGATCTCTTGCACTATATTGTCGTAGTGAAGAATAATTATAGATTTTGGCCGGCTACTAAAAATACTGGAGTTATGGAATTCTACTATTCAAATGTCTTGACAATTGAATTTTTGAATGTGTAAATATAAAGCTTGCTAGAGAAATTATATATCAAAACTTCAAGGTAAATTACACAAAATGTAAGACGGTGTATATACCTTTTCTGCCTATATTTTGTTTCTGCTTATGGCTGCGAAAAACTTGTATTCTGCACCCACTATAAAGGCGTCCTCAATACGACTGTTAAGGGTACTCATGGCCACAATAAAATCGTTACTTCGTATAATTCTAGTATTTTTGTATCTTCTTCCCAACTATCCCTGTGAAAATAGCCCGAATAATGGGATGAAGAAGGGTCTTCAGGATTTGGTTAGGGAAGAGTACTCACCAGCGAAACAAAATATCCTTAGAGATATCTTGAGAGATGTACAAGATGACATACCAGAGATTGATAACGAAGAGCAGTTGACTCCTAAAATGCTAAATACGTTCCCCATCATTAAAATAAAACTGCCAAAATCATTGATAATAAGTACTGAATATGCAGACAAATTGGTGGATGATTCGTACCCATCAATCGCCAGCACTTCATCAAAACCAAGTGAATTTACTCAGATCAAGTATGAAAAGGCAGAATGTGAAGATATTCCTCCTGAATGGATAGTTTTAGGTCCTACTCGTAAGAATGAAGCCAGCGCTGTAGCTACATATTCCCAATCGTGGTCCATGGCTACTTCTTACGAGTGGAGCAAAGCCCTCTACGCCACGATTTGGATGTTTTCAGGTAAGGTTACATCAGGAGTAAGTTATGGAAGCTCTAATGGCGGAACTATTAGCTGTAAAATTCCTGCTGATGGTTATTTACAATTTCAAATTGAAGTTAGTGGCATTCGTGTTAAAGGACTTGCGGAAAGAAAATTAACCATCATTGAAAAGAGATTGGGCTCTATTTTAAAGTTCGGAGAGTTTATTGAACTACACCCAGCCTATGTTGCAGTGAATCACGATATACAAAGTGCTTGTGTTACTGATCCAAAGTATTTTATCACGAGTGAATAACCAGTACTTCGCAACATGCTTGCGGTTTTTATTATATAGTTGTATTTAGGTGTAATTTAATTTCATTTAACTGAACAGTCAGTTTAACAGGATAACATTAATATCTTTATCACCATATTCATTGCTAGAGATACTCATTTTTATTGTATCGAAAATGTTTCTACAAATTACAACATACTATAGTAAATCTACCAAGCATGTTTTCTTTGATTTTTTATACGCCAATTTCTTTAGTGTAATACTATAAAACACATTTTTGGCTCGAAAATTGCAATTCAGTCCAACTGACAATTTTAGACTGAATTATTCATGGAAGATTTTGAATCACTACCCACTCCTCTAGAATTAATGATCTAATCCTCTCTGCTTTGTAATATCCTCAAGATAAAGAAGAACAAGTTGACAATATCCAAGTAGAGCTTAATCGTTGCAATCACTTCATCATCCAAATGTGCCGTTTTCATAATTATTTGGGTATCGACGACAATATAAGCACTGAACACCAAAGCACCAATTCCTGAAAATACCAATTCCCCAAAGTTAGATTGACCCGGGAAGAAGAACAGAATGAAGGACCATGCGATGAGACCCCAAAGAGCCATACCTAAAACTCCTTGCCAACTTGTAAAGTCATATTTTGTCTGGAAAGCAAAGGCTGTGAGACCTATAAATATTATAAGAGTGAGAAAAAGTGCCTGCACTATAACATCACTTTCAACCAAAGAGCAGCTTAAACCAATTCCATACGCTTCAAAAAGGGTAAATGCTCCAAGTAAGATTAAATTAGAAGGGTAGGAACGAGCCTTAATGTGTGCTCCAATTAAAGTGCCAATTGCCCCCACAAATGAGACAATTAATAGCCAAGTGTTTTGAAGGCACCATGCTTGGACAGTGCCATTGGAACGGATGAATAGACCCACTACTACGGTAGCAAGAATCTGAGCTGTGAGCAAAGAATACACTTTTCTGATAAACATTTGCCTAATAGGAAGTTCACAAGAGGCGACATCCACAGAGTACTTGAAGTCATCGGGAACATTATCACCTTCCACTCTTGGTGAGTCGTATGATGGAGGCTCTTCGGGAGCATGGGAAGCAACTGGCTGGTATGGTTGAGAGGGCTGAGACATCTCTACTATATTAGACACCAGAAGTAATGATAGCAAAGAATTTATACACGTTGGTTCTAATATTAGACATTTGCGACATCGCGACATTTGTGAGATACAGCTGGTAACATAGAAATCATTTGAGAAAACGGCAGAGGAATACAGTCAACATTTGATTCGAGCTGCTATAGAATTATGATTGGTTTAGTATTAAGATGAAAGGTATTATTCAGAAAAATACGGGTATGAGATAAGTTCGAAACTAATTGAAAACACCCAAGAAAAGTTTCCCTTGGTATAATCAAACTAAACGGTACAAAACTTTATACAAAGATAGAAATCAACTAACATTAATGTATGGAGTACTGCGAAAGTTCACAATTCACGTTATAACAGTTCCTATCATTCGAAAATCAAAAGCCCTTAAACATATTTTTATTTATTTGTAAAGCGCAATTCTGCAAAATTACATGTACAGTACTGTATATAGCCTTAGTCTGATAAAATTAAACAAATAATAATCGCACTACTCTGTCAATCAAACATGTAAATAATCAAGACAAAACCAATATAATACTCTTGTTAATATCTCATCCATACCGCATAAATTCTGGTAGGTCTGTTCAATTTCATATTACTTGTAACGGTAACTCTACTGTGGGATTTGTTTTTCCATTTTACTAGTCAACACCTCCGACCGCGTCCTTATCGTGAAAGGGAGCAATTGCAGGCTTATCTGCGCTTGTCTATCTCACCAATACCAAAGGTGCATCAAACATGTGCAATTTTACGAGTTTGCATAAGATACGTGATTCACCGTGAAAAGAATTATGCTATCTCCGCATTTCAGTACCAACGTTCTCCGCCTTGGCACCCCTCTCCTGCCCCTAGTAGACCCTTTCGCTGACCTACTTCGAAGACCAGCGCTGCCTAATTTGGAGAGTCCCCTCTCAATTTGAAGCGTCGATCTAACGGCTGCGGTTATTATTATGCAAATTACGTAAATGAATGATCAAAAAGTGGCGTCAGAGGGGATCGGTAGTTGTCATCTTTGAAACTACAAGTTAAGTTTAGCTGAGGGGCACCTCAGACCCTTACGTGATAGTGAACCGCAGCTTGAATATGTATTGCGGTCAAAATGATATGGCCAGGCCCGTATCTTCCTCGGTGGTACGCAGATTTGTACATGTTGCGCATACTTTAGTAGAAAATAAATCTGTAAATCACTGTAGGAACCTAGCCGGAATGGCTAAGATTTTCGAAATATGACGAAGTAAAGCGAGTCAAAACTTCGAATCTAACTAAAATGGGATTATTCAACCAGCTAAAGAGCATTGATCTTTTCATTGAATCATAAATGGGTTTGTGAAGCAGCGATAACTCTCAGATATTATGAAATGACCATAGTTTTCAGTACATTTATTTTAATGATATTTCGATCTGCTACAACTCTGACTCTGTTTGAGGATATCTTACAATTTAAAGGTCAGACTACAAAGGTTTAAATATTAAATAGTGCTATTACTATTTTCGTAGTCTATCTCTATTACTCTATAATCATTAAGCATCATTACTGAATCTCCGGAACTTGAACTTCCGGACGTTCTTTAGTTTAATGTAATCAACATTCGTCTTGAAGGTATCCATAATCAGCCCGATCGACGAGCCTCGACTGCTGGAGTTGGAATTGGAATTAGGATTGGTGCTGCTGGACCCACTGTTATTGCGGGAATACGTAGGAGTAGGTAAGATATTTTCATGTTCGATTATACCTTCCTTGCAGTAATCTGCAGAACTGTTGTGCCTCTTCGTCCGTTCACGAATCACGGTATCAGGGGATATGATCTCCGATTTTCTGCGGTAGACCACGTTAGTTGGCGTCGCCGGCGCCGCCAACTGATCAGATGCTATCTTGGCACGTATATGCCGAATGAACTCGTTGTACAAATTGTACAAGATGTCATCATAAATTACTCTTTTACACCGTAAAATCTTTTGGATATCAGGACACTTTTCGGATATCAAATCCTTTTTAACATTATGAGGAAGATTAATTTCGTTGGAGGATTCTGGTGCCAAAAATGCATCGTATATTCGCTGCCAATCGTGGCACGAAGGATTGGCAAGAAATTCATTGAGTTGCATCACAAACTCCACGTTCTCGAGACAGTGGATGCTTGCCAAGTAATCCATAAAATTATCTCTGGTGTAGTAGGGATCCCCTGTGCCGGTTTCCGATAAAAGTTCATCTAGTGTGGGTATGAGTTGGACGGTTTGGTTCTTGTTAATTCGATAGTTAAGGATGGAGGAGCCTGAGTATGGACTGGCAGTACTCATCATTGCCGGGTGACAATACTGTGACCAGTGCTGGCAATACTTAAGCTGCAATACTAAAACAGAGCTAGGCAATAACTAGTAAACTAGTGGAATGTACTGAAATGTTTTAATCGTGGAAATCATCAAAAACCGTTGTATATATACATGATCTAATTTGGTACGGGAACGTAACGCTAAACGTTAACCGTTAACAATAGGAGGGGACACCTGCGGGAGCGATTCAATATGCGCGCTCAATTAGGCCGATGGCTTTTTGTGCACCAGGTGCATTTTGCATAACCTGTAATCTAAATTTCGATTTCGGGATCCACAACTGGCGACCGTTATCTATATTGTAATCACAACCTAACTCCTCATCTATCCTCAGCCACTTTTGATGACAACTTTTTCAAAGCTAAAGTTAGAGTTTATACTAACATGCATTTTCGTTACTCCGTGTAATCTTGCCTACTGTGGAAGAGCCACAAGAATCCATTACTGTGGTTAGTCTACATGTAACGGCTACTCACCCTGCATTAGTTCCGGTTCTAGGTCCCTCCGCGACTGTGGCCGGCTGGATATGCCGAGTTAGTCCGGTGTAACCTCACGCATTCCGAGGGGCCTACTATTGGATACTTTGGTTATGCTTGCATTGTAAACTTTTGACTAAAGGTATCGATACGTAAATAAGTGTTCATTTCCATCCAAGTTGTTGGACGATCTCTTATGTATTGATTGCAATATTTAGAAATAGATTGTCGATAGGATTTGCTAGATTAGCGGATAGTGTCAATCTTTGCCTGCTTGTGCCTGCAGGACCTATGCCAGTAGTTGCACGCAAACCTGCATTAATTCACTTGCGTTCTTAATGCTTGAAAGAGTTAGATGTTACATTATTAACTGCGAGGCCAACACCTACGAGGTGAGAAGTTAAGGATAGACTAAAGAATGATGCCTTTGGCTATCAAAGTAGGATATTATACTTATGTGTTGTTGGTCTATTGCTGGTACCGCAACGGAAATATTTTACTCACAGCTCAGAATTTAATCTATCGCCTACAACTTAGATCTTACAACGTTCTTCTTTGCCTTGCCCCAAATGCTCATCTGTACCCCGCCTCCAATCCCGGTATCCATCCTACGTATTGTTACATTGGTGTAAACTGACTCTACATACTTCCGCGTGAAAAAAAATTGCATGTTTAATACCTTCTTAATCTGGCTTATTGTATTCAAAGACAGAACGATTAAATTAGATTCTTTTCACACCATATCATGAAAAGTACCAGAAGATATAGCACCGACTTTCGTGACTTTTGTCCTTCCGACTCCGGTGAAAGTCGAGGGTATTTCATCTTTTTTCATCTCATTTCATTTGAAAAACCTCTTTTTTTTAACCTGATTTGGTTCATTTGCGCCGTGTAGATTCATAATTGCACAATGTGGGGTTTGTAATAATTACAGGTTTATGCTCATAATCCAGGGTCCTATTTTTCTTGTATTAAGGAGTTTGTGCCCCGAGAATTGGGTTGGGGTACCTTTCTATTCGATGACAATCCCATAGTGGAAAACTAACCCCATGCAGATGTTATGATCTAATCTGCTCATAGTCTCGTACTCTCGAGAGATGGTGCTATACCCTCGGGAAATTTCTATAATGATCACAAGTCAGGTGAAATTTTGGCATATATTTCTCGAAGAATATACGAACAACTGGAAAATTTTTCGAATCCTGGACTCCGACCGGGACAGAGTCGGAAACCGTGAACAATCAGTCTTGTCTTGTAGTAGCCGCTCCTGCCATTCTTAACCTGCAAATTGTATTACCGAATGATTTTACACTACGTGAGTTCATTCTTCAATTGAGCTTCGACAACTATAATCCTCCTTAGAAGGCTGTATTTGTAAACTCACGCTAACCAAATTGTTCTTTTTGTTCAATTCTCTTTCGTTCCGTACTACTTTTGATCCTTGTTGATCTTACAACATTTTGAAAAAATTTTCAGCCAATGTTACATCGGTTCCATCTCTACTTCAAATTACTCTACAACTTATGAGATCCTGGCAAAATAAATAGCCCCCTAGTACTTATGGGATTTGTAAAGTTTCAAAAACTTTTTCTAAGTTAGTCCACGACTTTGGTCAGAGGTGTTCCAATTCCGCCTCGGATCCATTGCCCGTTCCATTTAGGGAAATTTAATTGATACAATAATTAACTTGCCGGATTGAATTGATTAAATTAATATGAAAGTATTTATATTCGGACGGTTGTAGAGGTAGAAAAGTCAAACTAGCTAACAGTATAATTTCGAGATGGACGTTGAATTCCAAAATCTCGATCCTAAACATATATTTCTCAACTTCACCGTTGGAGATGAAATCCTGTCAGTGCCTTTTGCAGCAATAGATTATTATCTGAATCAAAACCTCAAAAGAGCCATGTTGAAAGGAGTATCAATTGGTGCTTGTTCTATTATGTTGCTTGTACTTTTAATTATTAATGCCAAAAAAAAGAAAACTCCCATGTTTTATTTCAATATGGCGAGTTTGGTTACGTCAATAATTAGGAATGCAATTTATTTGGCTTACCTTTTGGGTCCACTTTCAGCTGCATCTTTTGCCTTTACTGGATTAGTAGATGCTTCTACCATAGGAAGCTATAGACTTTCCATCGCATCTAATGCATTCCAAGTTATTCTTATATCAACCATTGAAATTTCCATGACTTATCAAGTGTTTGTAATATTCAGGTCTCCTAATGCTAAAAAATTGGGGTATGCTATAACCTCAGCTGCTGGTTTGTTGGGGTTAACCCTGGTTGGATTTTATATTAACAGTGCTATTCAGAGTTCAAGATTATTTCATAGTCTTTACACTCATAAAGCAGTTTCCCCTTCAGTAAGGAGTGCTTGGATATCAAGTATACCTAATATTCTTTTTGCCGCCTCTGTCAATATACTCAGTGTTATTCTCATGACAAAATTAGGATTTGCAATCAGAACTAGAAGATACCTTGGATTAAAGCAATTCGATAGTTTCCACGTATTATTCATAATGAGCACCCAGACAATGATAATTCCTTCCATTTTAACCATAATTCAATATAAATATTCCAGTTTAGAGAATTCTATTTTGCTTTCGGTAGCTGTGATGTTGGTGGTTTTATCGCTTCCATTATCCTCAACTTGGGCTCAAGCAGCCAATAACGAACCTAACCTACAAAGCAACAGTAATCCGTTCATTAAGAAATTCGAATCAAATACCTCTTACAACTCAAGAACCACAGAAGAAGGTACCTTATTCGATGGATCTGTTCGTCCAGAAAAATGGTCTAGTACTACTTCAAATAAGGAACTTGGTAATGAAAAAATTACAGAAAGTATTCCATTGCTGAGACTTGAAATGTCTGCTGATTTGTTTGAATTTGATGAGAAAAGTGACAGTGATTTATCTCCTATTGTCCAGGATGATACCATCCGGAATATTCGAGATGGTGATTTCATCGCGATCAGTACTCACAATATTCGGGAAACCTAGCACTTTCATAC
The DNA here is from genome assembly GCA_030568575.1 of Suhomyces ambrosiae. Taxonomy (NCBI): domain Eukaryota; kingdom Fungi; phylum Ascomycota; class Pichiomycetes; order Serinales; family Debaryomycetaceae; genus Suhomyces; species Suhomyces ambrosiae. The sequence goes on from JAJMGA010000020.1 coordinate 47,819, forward strand.
ATTGTTTACAAATTTATGTTCTAATAACTCTCTTACCTTAGGCTCTTATGATAAATGATTCAAATTGTCAACTGATTCATTATAATTTAAAATTTGAGTTTATACTTCATTGAGGTGACCTGTAAACCAAAAATTAGAGCGAAAAAATGCCGGTCCCAGGAATCGAACCTGGGTTTGTTCGGCCACAACGAACTGTACTAACCACTATACTAGACCGGCTGTTTCTATACAATACAACCATTGTATAGCAATATTAGCTGGGGTAGTGGCTCACTTAGTTCGACACAAACGAGTTTTACACAAACGAGTTTTAGATTACATTCAGGTCGTGAAGCACAACTCAGATCAATTAAACTTTTTTAGTTTACCAAATCAGAACTACTAAACTTATTGAATAGGAAGATAACTCTGAAAGGATACATTCTTAAAAAAATGTTGTTAGTTCCACTTTCCAGCTGATAGATACCAACTAAGTATTCAGTACCTCTTTTATTTACAAAATTTATGAGATTTTACTCTTGATATCAAGCCAGTGTCGGTTCTAAGAAGAGCATAGAATTTTCTAAACATTCAATGTGTGTTTTTCCTGATGTTAAGACATTCAATAATACTTGAAAGGGTATGGGTTATTTCTCACACAAATCTGGCTATTGCGATGACCATCTTTATAAGATAAGGCTCTTCTATAAAATTAAATCCTTATGCTACTTGCGCATTTTAGATTAAATCATGGCTTTCTCTAAATCATAAGACGAATGTTAACCTGTTTTCAGAAACCCATGTGATTTATCACGATTGTATTCAACACTACATAAAAAAACAATATCACTCCTGCACAGATTTAAAGAAGCTTTAACATATCAAAAATGGAAATTTATTTGCCTTAGAGGTATAAACGATAAGGTGATACATATACTCTAGTCCGTTGTATACTCTTTATTCTGTTTTCTAACATAAAATGGAGGGTTGGCCGAGTGGTCTAAGGCGGCAGACTTAAGATCTGCTGGACAGTGTCCGCGCGAGTTCGAACCTCGCATCCTTCATTATTTTTAATTTTTGATTAAATCACTTAGTCATTGAAAAAAGCCAAAAACAAAAGTCTACAATTAGTTGATAATTGATCAAGTGTTGAGCTTGGAAAACAAAAAGTTAAATAGCTTGATTTTGCCCAGGATCGAACTGGGGACGTTCTGCGTGTTAAGCAGATGCCATAACCAACTAGACCACAAAACCAGCTTGTGGAAGTAAAAGTAGCTACCGAATTTGTTGAGTTTTAAATTGATCCTATTCAACATTTGACCCTGCCTCTACGCAGTAGTACTTTGAGTATACTTGTAAATCAAAAAGAACGTACTGCTATTAGAAATGGGTGTCTATATTCCTTTTCATTAATCTTATTAGAGAATAAAGAACTTAGCATGTTTCACGGTATATATATTTCCAAGAAAGTGACTGATGTATTGAGATAAATCAGTATATAAACACATTTATAAAGCATGTTCAGGTAACAAGCACATGGTCAATTTTCTAATACTAGATTCCCCATAGTCCCATAGTTGAAACATTGTTAAATTTTGTGTAATTAGACCTCATAATAAAATATAGTTCTTCGACTCAGTTTTTGTCGTACTGATAACTTATTGGTTCATTGTTCGTTTTCATAAAATAAAATAAAAAAATTAGTGTTTTTTTGTAAGAGTTTTTATAGAATTTTATCAAGTTTTTTAAAATTTTACAACTTCATTCAGTTTTACAAAATTAGATCTTGGTCAAAGAATAATTTAGGAGCTATTTTCTGCTCTATAATCCTGTTTGTTGGGATTTGTTGACTTTAAAAGGTCGATGATCTAATTCGGCAAGAGCATATTTCTCAAAATGTACCAGGACTTAAGTTTTTAATTAACTTCAAGCAATTCAAATATTTGTAAATGAAATAAACTTAATTTCAGTCCTTTCTGCCTGGAATAATTTTGAATGGCTATTATTTATGGGTTCTTTTTGGGTAAAGGCTGCGAAATCGATTAACATTTTCTCAGCAGAAGGATTGCCCTCTTTTATACTTTATCTCATCATTATCGTACGATAAACCCCATACTATCGTACTGTCTTCTTCAATATTGTATGCCAAACAAAAAAGCTATAAAGTAACTCTCCTGAACACTCTTGGTCTCATCTCTTGATTTGCGTCCCCACGCATCCACCTCACACAAAATCCATAATCACACTCCTCTTGCCACCACAAATATGGTAGCTGAACCAGTCCAAGCTACGCTTCAAACCCTAGAATACTTCTACAACCAAACCGCATCGTTCATCTCTTCACAACAGGAGAAATTGGCGTATTCTGAGTACATCGATAGACTAGCACAATGGAACCCTTTATCATCACCCTCAATTAATCCTTCAGACACCATAGGGCACCTCGGAAGAGGAAACGTTTCGTTCAGTGAAAGATTCCACCGAAACTTAAGTGCCAATAAACGACTTTACTTGAGCATTCTCACGATTGGAATTGGATCAGGTACATATTACTATTGGAACCAGATAAAACCAGGCTTTAAGAGTCTTGATCAACCTCGATCCAAGCGTAGAGCTCCAAAATTACTCAATGGTGCTAGAAGAGACGTGGTTTTGATTATTGGATCTCCCACCGAACCTCTTACTAGGCTAATTGCTCTCGACTTTGAGAAAAGAGGAATAATTGTCTACTTGACTATACTAGATGAGAAGGATCGAAAATTTGTGGAGTCTAATCCAATAACCGACGACATTAACTACTTCAATCTCAGTGATACTTGCAGCTTAGAATCACAGTTGGGTAAATTCCAGCAACTTTTAGAACTTCCAGTGGTGCCATTTGCGGGTGCAGAACCCCATAATTTGAGGTTAGTCAGTGTGGTCTTCGCCCCCAGTCTCTATTTTCAAGCTGGACCAATTGAGAATATCAGCGTAGGCACATGGAGCAAAGTTAATGAGAGAATTCTTGTTTATACCACTTTATTCTCAACGGGATTAATTAGTTTGATCAGAAATCAGAAGAGCAAAACCATTTTGATTAACCCTAATATCATAAGCTCCTTGAACATGCCATACCATTCTCCAGAGACCTTGTACCAAAATAGCATGAAGCATTTGTTCACTGCCTTGGGGAGAGAATTAGGTCCTCAAGGCTTATCTGTTACCCAGGTAAGATTGGGTAATCTTCATATATCCAACCAGAGTAGAGCTTCGGGTCTGAAGATCTCTAATTTGGTAAATTCTGAGGTTCGTAGTTGGGACTCCCAAATAAAGGAATTATATGCTGATAACTTCTCTAAGACCGAGTACAAGTCTAACCCTATTAGGGCATCAGGAGGGAGAGGAACTAGCTTGAGAGAGTTATATCATACTTTGTTTGATTTAACATATAGTAGGGGAAAAAACGCTTCGGTGGTGTATTGTGGTGCTGGGGCCAGGTCGTATGATTTGGTGACTAGAATACTTCCCGAATCTTGGATCGATTGTTTTTTGAGATAGGCATGCCACGTACATACAAATTGTTTTCTATCTGTTAATCGATTCAGAAGATTGATAAATCAACCCAAGTAAACGTTCCAGCTGGTTAAATGGAACTACGATTCAATGAATTTTATCAAAATCAGGTAATTGCAGATTATAAATGCCTTCAAAAAATCCCATTTTTAGCTTTCAGGTTACCAACTTGAGTTTTATAGTATTAGTGAAAGGAGTTAGCGATAGGAGTTAGCAAGATCATTAAACTGAAATTTGTATACCATGCTACCTTACTCGCGTGTTGGTAGAAATTTCACGAGATCTTGCAATATAAGCATATTTTTAAAAAGCGCTAAAGTACAAATATGAATAAAAGTGAACCACTGATTCCATATTCGAAAGGGGTTAGCCCACCAAGATATTCATTCTTGATTAACGTATTTTATGTGTCACAAACAGTAATTAAGATTATATAAGATATGATGAAAAATTTCATCTGAAATTTCATCTGACAAGCAAATTTTTCGATGGAGTCAATCGATTTGAATCGTTAGCCATAAAACAAAACTTATAGGTCATTATATGGATTGGGATTTTCTTCCCACTGTTGATTGTTTGCAACCAAGAGCCCTAATACTCATCTGGCTTACACACTACCTCAAAATTTTCCACTATAAATAGTCGCGACTTCCCTAAAAAACTACTTTACGTTCATGGCCAAAGATTAGTTGTCGAAGCTTACAAAAGGATCCTGGGATCAACAATGCTTTGGGGAAAGTCTCCGGCCACTTTTGCGGAAACGTAATGCTTTCATAAAATCATTTGAATAATGAACTGGCTCCTTCCAGGTCTACAGGTCTGATACGTTCTCTCATTTGAGAGTGGAAGTTATGCTAATTCGTTTTGGATCTTGTCTTCAATTGAAGCTCTGGCATGGCCCCATTTCCTTAACTGAGAAAAGAGTGTTTTAGATACGGCTTGGTTGTAGTTGGTGCCTTATTCACATTCACAGTTTGGTATATTCCATGACTGGTGTTAGTTTTACTGTCGGCAATGGGGTTTTGTATCCTAAACGAAAGATATAACTAATGGTCGCGTATGCGGCTAACCCAATGGAGCTTACTCTTGGACCATGAACGTCTCCAAGCCTGAACTGATTGCCTTTGGGAATGATGGCATCGAGTGTGTATAGTCAAATATACCGGGCTTTGCAATCTCAGGTGAGATTGGTTATTATTTAGAAGGAGGTTGATTATATGATGAAACATCAAGCAAACATAGAGTCAAGCTCTGATAAATCTGGTTCACCGTCTGGAAAAATGGCGGGTTCTCGATTAGGAAGAGAGTTGCAATATTTCTGACATCAACCTTCACTAAATAGTATCGAGTTATGTACGGGTAAAACTTCTGGTCGAGTTTTGGGATATTTTCAATTATTTTATCTAGGTTCAGTAGGATGGATTTCAGCTGGACGAATAAAATGTAGTAAGGTGTAGAGTTTGCCAGCATTTGATCTAATGAACTCACTTTGTCTATTAATTTGTAATATCTTTAGATTAGGCCTAGTTTGCAAAATAATAAGTCAATTATTTCAATGCCTTCATCTTCACATTTCATTCACCATACTACATGTTAATAATCGACGGTAATCTCTACGCTAAAAAATCGAATTATAACAATGATTTGTAACGAAGTTATATAATACAGTTAGACAAGTCCAGAAACGAAAGAATAAATAAGAATATGACCATAAATTACCAGTGGCTTGTAAGTGCACTTCCACCACCAGAACTGCTGTTACCCAGTAATTCCATTGTGTATAATAATAACGTGGTTGCCATATTCACCCAATTCCAAAACTGCCATGGATGAACCACAATCAGGAAATCTGCTGAATTCCAAAAGCCCCAGATTTTCAATTCCGTACCCAACTCTCCGTTGTACAGCATCATCAAATGTGTATATACTGCTATTATAATGCAAGGGGAATATGCATAAATCAATCGTATTATCGCCGAAGGAGGCTGATGATGCGGAGGTTTGAGGCGGAATGACCTTTTATGTGTAAGTTTTGGAGTTGCAACTTCGTTGTCATTCTCTTTAGGTGATATTTGAGGCTCTGGTTCTTTCAAATCTAAATCTAAATGGGAAAGACTAGTGCTTGAGGCTTGGCGAGATCTTGAGACCAACGGAGGAGTTCTGGGAGGAGTAATGCTGGGGTATGCTGAGTTATGGTATAAAGATGGAATAATCTTTGTAGCTGCATAGAAGACTCCGATTCTGTAGGCCAAGTTTAATAGGATTGGAAGTGTCAATTTATGTATGGCCATGATTAAAAACTCCCAAATTGTTTTGAAGGAACCGGGTAAATTGGAAGCCAAAAACGGCACAACCTGCAGTATTGGGTTCAATATTTGGGGGGGTAATTTAGGGATTTCGTTCTTTAGATTGTAAGTGGCTTGGGTGAATAAAGAAGTTAATGATTTTGTTGCTTCTTCAGATAAAATTGGGAATGTTTCATAAATGCATCTTACTACGTATGCAAACAAGAGCGAGCTTTCAATTATGGATCCCTTTCCAGATACGATTCCAAATAATCCAAGTCCTCCTGTCAAAGTCAATAAAGAACCAAGTAAGGATGCACTAATTATATCAATAGTAAATGGAAAAACATAAATTCTGTAGAGGAATGAGATGGAAGCCGTAATGATACAGCCACTTCCAATAAGGGACACAATCAACCAACTATCTGATTTGTATACCGTGAGCCAATTTACCGTCTGGCCAATAGCTTGGATGAGTAGAAGCGAGCAAAACCCTTCCAAGATGGTGAATATAGATGTTGAATTTGTAAGAACGAATTTCCACACTGAAACAGGTGTAATACGAGCTATAGCATCGGGCTGATCGGTTGCGGGGCTCTTGGGGACGGTGTGATAAGACAAGAAAAGGGTAAGGATACTGGGGATTAGGAAGTGTTGCATGTAATACAACACCAGAACCCAGCGAAAGTACTTGGACTTTCTGGTGATAAGTCTGATGGTAGTGAGAATGAAGTAGAGCAGAAACGTAGTCAAGGAGTATGCCAAACCACATGATACTCCACCCACATCAAATGCCAATGGGATGGTAAGGATGATGAGGATGAGATAGATGGTGGATAGGATGGCACGGATGAGCCTGACTATTCTGGTAGGAATCGTCATGACCGAGTCAAGCGACAGCAAGCAATACCAGAAGAAAGATCCCAGTAGATATCACAGACAGTCTGGATGTTCCAATTATGGGTAGTGAAAACGACCGGCAAAAAGTGCCAAAAAAAGAAGCGGAAGTCTTGCTAATATGCAACGGTAACTACCCAGAAAAGCAAACAAGCACAAGATTAGTTAGGCTAGATGGACGAAGTCACCTGATAAGCTTAACCGATTGAGTTCTCTAGAAGTGATGTCCAATGTGTGGCAGATGTTGATTTAGTTTTTACGGCGAGGCGCGTGAAGGGGGCCAAACATTAGCGAAAAGAACGGGACCACAGACTGTGACAGGAAAAGAACAGAAGTCCAAGAAGTGAGAGGAAGGAGAAGTCAAGGCGTTGTTTGTGCCGGAGAGAACAAGATTACATAAACCAAAATTTGTACGGTGAAAGATCAATTGGCACTGCAATTAGTTGCCTGGTGTAATCAAATACGAGTCACAGGTTAATGGCTCGATTAGTGAGTATTGAGACGAGCCGCACGTTGTCGGAGTAACTACCACGGGGATTTTGGAGTCACCAAGTTAGGTGGATCGTGGCGAGCCCATTATTCTACCCTGGACCTTCTTAACACCATAAATCCAAATCATTCACCACTTTGGCCAGGTTTCCTATGGTCTTACGACAATAACTTAGTGTGCGCATTACCGTGCACAAAGATTTGATAGTTTATATGGGTGGCTACCAGAGTAGGTTTTGGTGTAAACTATGCTAAATGCTCCTTAGTATGGGTATTACAACCGTATGTGTTATGGCAACTAGGAGTATAATTGGCACTGTATTTTTCTATTATATTCAGCTCCACCATTCGTGCATTTGAATGCGATATTGTCGTCACTTCGACAGTTTCATCTCTACCGACATGTCCCTCTATTCTGGCCAGTGTCTCTAATACCTACAGGGCCAGCTCCTAACCGGAGTGACTGGTTACCCTGGACAACCAGGTCACGACAGTGCCAGTTTTCTAAAATGATATGGGTAGTATCAGCAATTGGATATTGGCAAGTATCAGGCCCTCCGGTTGTTGGTAAGTTGTAGTCAACTTTTGACACTCATGATGTACACCAGGATATTATTAATATTTTAGCAAGTCCCATACTCCTGGTATTGAGCATGTTTTCTAGCCAAACTTAATTTTCCAGATACTTTCTGGTGCTTACTTTTCCAGTTCCCCTTTGAATGGCTATTGCATTCACATAGGTCTAATGACAATAATTTTTTTTACCTGAAAACCCCCATTCGTGTGCCTCCTACTGTTAAAAATTTCAAGTCTATTCACATCTATAAATTCGATCAATGGTTTATTTCCCGGCGCAATATCCACAGTTGTAAAGTTATGTTTGCTAATTTACAATTCTGGCCAATGAAAAAGTCTAATCAAATAAATAGACCTATTTCTGTATTAATTCCCCTAAAAGCAAATTTAATATTTTCATCTGATCTTTCTAGTTGCTCGTGTTCCCTTATACATTTCCCTGGGAGTAAAGACTAATCTTATTCCGAAAAACAGGCTGAACCTGATTCTAGACTCGGGCACTTAAATCATATCATCTATATCTACAACATCATACGCTATTTTAGTACAATATCCTTGGACCCTGTAGCAACTAAGTTTATTTTTAATATTGAAGTCCGTTTTCTCACGTGACAATATCGTATTTTTCACAGCTCATCTTGACACCATCAGATTGTCAAATATCCCACATTATGGCTAGGCAAAAGAGAAGAAGTACTCAGCCAGCCGCCGATGCCCTGGAGCTGTCAACCAAAAGAACCAGACATCACGGCCGTCAAAATTTAAGAACCGTCACAAGAACTTCGAGAAGAGGCGATCCTGAAGTGGCTGCTGATCCATCTGAAGAGAATCATACTGACGGGGATGATGAATATGATAGTGCTTCTGATTCAAATGAGCATGAAGTAGAGAAGGATAGTGGAATGGCATACAATGCCTTGTTGACCCTTTTAAAGTCCGACCATCCCGACAAACGTAAGAAGGCCAAGACGAAGAAGCACAAGAACAGTGAAAATAGTGAACAAACAGAAAAAATTCTTGAACTGGGAGAAGAGGAAGTAGAAGTGTTTCCTAACGAGGAATTAGCGGGAGCTAATATTGAAGATGACGAGGAAGAAGATGCAGATCAAGAAGAAGAGGTCGAAGATGAAGAAGAAGAAGATATTCAAACTATCCAGAAAAACCCATTTGAGGTTCACTTCAATTTGATATCTGATGACTATATTGATGAACAAGAAAAATTGACTGTGAAAAATAGTGGAAAATGGACTATGGCTGCAAGAAAAATCATTAAGAATACAAACTATTCAGCCATCACCACCGTTCCTCCTGGTAAGCCAGTATCGACCCCAATCACTCCAAATTCTGTATCTCGATTGAAAGACTTGAGATTGAAAAACAGACTATTGGAAGCCTATGACCGGGCATATCCCGATGGGAAATTCAATGAATTGGATTTAAGATTAGCAGAATCCATGTTTAATTACCAGGATATTTGCTATTCCTACCAGTCATACAAGAACATCAATCACAGAAAACTATATGCATTACACGCATTGAATCACGTATTTAATACTAGAGACAGAATTATAAAGAATACTGCAAAATTGAATAGTCATAGAGAAGAAGCCCAGAAGGATGCAGAGAGCAGGTCGGCTGGTGCAGATACAGAGTTAGAGTTGAGAGATCAAGGGTTCACTCGGCCAAAAGTGCTTATTCTCCTTCCCACCAGAAACGCTTGTTACGAGTTGGTGGAATTATTGATTCAATTATCTGGAAGTGAGCAACAGGAGAATAAGAAGAAGTTTACACTGCAATTTTTCAGTAACTCAGCAACCCCAGCGAATAAACCAGAAGATTTCAAACATTATTTCAAGGGAAATAATAACGATTTTTTCTGTATTGGCATAAAATTCACTCGTAAAACTCTCAAACTTTACTCTTCATTCTATTCATCTGATATCATTATAGCATCACCAATTGGATTGTCAATGATCTTAGAAAATCCAGACAAGAAAAAAAGACAATATGACTTTTTATCGTCTATTGAAGTTTTGATAATTGATAAGGCTAATCAAATTGAAATGCAAAATTGGGACCATGTTTTAACAGTGTTTAAATATCTTAACAAAATTCCAAAGCTGTTTCATGATGCTGACTTCTCAAGAATCAGAATGTGGTACATTAATGATCAAAGTAAACTTTTACGTCAAAACTTGATCTTTTCTGAATATTTGACTCCAAACATTAACAACGCTTTAAGTGCCAAGAAATCACTCAACCTTGCCGGTAAAATAAAATACAGACCAATGGTTGACAGTACGAACTGTATTATGAATTCTATTGGTATCAAGATTAAACAAATATTCCAGAGATTTGAAAGTGAAACCAATCCTATAGAAGAGTCTGAATTGAGATTCAAATATTTTATCAACACCACGCTTCCTTCCTTGATGAAGTCGTCAAGTTATTCCAACGGTATAATGATTTTCATTCCATCGTACTACGACTATCTCCGTATAAAGCACCATATGAAGACTTCTACCAAGTTCTTAATTGGTTCCTTGGACGAATATAGTAGTCAATCAAAATTAGATAGAGTCAGGAGATCATTCCAAGATGGAAAAATCAAGATATTATTGTACACTGAAAGATTGCATTATTTCAGAAGATTTGAAATTAGTGGAGTCAAGACGTTGTTGATGTACGGATTACCTTCGAATCCAATATTTTACAAAGAATTGGTTAGATTCATTGGCAAATCCGTTTATAAAGAGGAGGTTGATTTGGACTTAGCGTTGGTAAAGGTCATTTACTCCAAATTGGATGTGGTTACCTTGGAGAGAGTTGTTGGTGGGGAGAGAGCCAGGGTATTGTGCGGAGGTGTCAATGAGCTGTATGAATTTAGATAGAAGAGATGTTAGCATAGTAGATAATAGATAGTTTTATTGAAGCCCTCAATCGATCGAGAGAAATTTTGAAAGTAATATTAAATTGTGATAAATATTTATATAGGCTAATTAGAAAGTCAGGAATAATATTAGACTGCGATTGTAAGGAGTTCTAAATGAGAATAGGCATATACTCGAAGGTGCAAATAATGCAATTAATTCAGAAAATGTGCTTAGGATCCAAATAGGACTCGAGATCTTGCTGATTCATATAATACCTCATAGATATCAGAATCACTATTATGCATCTCACTATCAACAAATATAAAAGAATCCATAGCCACAGCTAATTCAGCACGAAATAGTCCCATAGGTTTCGCTAGCTTGATTGGATATAATTATACTGACAATTTCTCCATTGTGTTACCTTTATTGATACTATACATCGATTGCAACTGATTCAATTCTCAATTCAATCACTAAACTGACGATTACCTTGCAAATCTATAGTTAAACTTCCAAGCAAACAAAATTGAAGCATTGATCACTTTCCATTTGCTATTTCTTTCGTTGATCTCTATTGTCATCCGTAAAGCTGCTCCATCACCTTTCTGTTCCTTCTAGGAACTCAATATGTTAAAAGCCATAACAAAACAGCCGAGAGCCACGTAGGGACTCAAACGTTCACCGATACGGGCAAACTTCCAGAACACTCCCCAGGCTCCAGATTTTCTGTTGTCTAAAATGGCAGGAGCAGTGGAATGTACGTAGGTACAGGTGCAGATGAGCAATAGTATGACTTGGAGAAGGGACTGGAAGTTGAAAAGGGCAGACTGACAGTTAGTACAGCATGGGAGGGCAATTGGAGATACTTACCATGTTAGTGTGTTGTGTAGGATCGGAAATCGTGAGTTGAATAGGGTGTCACAAATCAATAGCAGTGAGGCACGTGATGAACTGAGTTCCGGTACTCAACTTGGAGGAAGACTAATAGTGAATAAAAGAGAAAAGGGAGGGTTTACAGGGCCAAGTATGATAAAAGTACAACCAAGGAGAATAATTATTTGAGTATAAATATTGGGGTCCATACCATGCTCTTTACATGAAGAAAACATATTGAGAATCAGACAATGATGTGAGTACAAGTAATGTTTCATCAAAATAAAATAAGTGATGGTTACAGTTAACTAATTAATGGCTTCAAACGAGAACTGTGTAATCGGATGATGAGAACGGAAATTCCTTCTCAAATGTATTTTTATTTTGAAGGGGATAATAATGAAAAACGTACCGATCAATACCAGAGTTGTTTGCACCTTTTGGTTCAAAGATGCTGAATTCAAAAGCTCAATTGTGCTTACCGTTAGCCATGTGGTTGTGCATGCCTTAATTGAGAAAATAGGTATTCTTTTGTTTGTAACTAAATTTCGATTATTCCGTTCACGTACTTCTGGAAATTAAAATTAATAGTATAGCAAGATCCTTTATAGTGAATTGATCCACCCTGGAAAAACTCACACGAACATAGTTTAAGGACAATTATCGTTGATTACTATTCGGAATAAAATAGGAAGAGCATCAAGATTGGATCATAAAAGGTTCCTGGAGAATTCTTATACTGGTTTGATTATTTAGTTTTGTAGTATTCTTACACCGAAACCATCCTTAGTAATTATTCACCCCACTACTACTAGACAATTAATTGGAAACCCCAAATTCCGCAATTCTTACCGGTACTTCAAAACATACCTCGTTCAATTATGTTCACGCATTCACTTGACTATAATGGTAGAGTTGTTGCTCAAGCACAGATGATACTCATTTCCTACGGATATTAGACTTGTTCAAGTATGTGGATCAATTGCGGGGAGCCAAGGGTCTATGATTAATTGACCCCGCCAAAATCCGTTGTTAATCCGCTATTTTTCGGGGGAATCCCTTTTAGCTGATAAACAATCGGTGGAGGCTGACGATTATGACAACCCTCCGAGCCACTAGCCAATGGCCATTAACCGTGAACCCTTCGCTGGATCATACCAACAATTACTCCCCCTCACCAGATCGGTTTCCCCAATTGTATGTATTCTGTACCCCTAGCACCACCGATTTGTGTAGCATTGGCCGCGTGTGGTTGTCTCGGACACCAGCCATATTAGGAAATGTTGGAGTGGCTATTTGAATCTCGTCTCGACTGAGTCAGGCCGACGTCATTGGTCATAATTGACCCCTCTCGCGGCCGTTAGATTCTGGGGTATATATTAGCTCAGCTTCCCCTCCGTTGATCGGTGTAATTAAATTTATTTATGACTAAGGAAAGGGAGTACACGGTTCAGGACAACAAGAGGTTGTCAAAAAACAAGCAGCCAGTTCATGTGATCTTGTTTCCCAATGGAAAGCACCCGGTTGACGACTTTGCATTACCTCCTGTGAGTTCAGTAGAGGACATTGATTCGCTTACTCGGGCCCAATTGGTACAATATATGGTGGGGTACCAATTGGGGTATAGCGACAAACTTGCCAACGTGAGAATGAAGGAGAAGTTGAAGCACGCGGTTGGTTTGGCAGGGACCTATGATAACATATTTATCTTTAAAGAGAATTGAATAACCAGAAACGAAGTGAGTAGTGAGAAGTCAGTAGCGAGATCAATTGGGTAGGTGGAGGGAATGAAATAAGCTACAATTAAGAACAAGGTGGGTACGGCTCTGTAAACCATTGGAAGATCCCAGACCAAATAATTCCCACTGATATTGTGAAGTAACAGATGATTTCAAAACTCACTCCATTCTGGTGAAGTCAAGCATTGTGATTTCAAATTCTCACTCTTGCAGTGTTCAATAGATTCTCTTACAAGACTAACAATCTTTTAGTTGATGATAGTCCCCTTGTTTCACACAGATTGTTTTAGAACGGGACGTGGCAGACTGGTTCGCCACATGCAGCTTACAGTACATATATGGTCTCGTCTAATGAATTATGACTTAGCACGCTGTAGCCATGGCCGAATTACTAGTATTTCTTAACGTATCACAATAAGAAGCGTATTACCAAATAGCTTCAATTGTTTCGAATTCCTTATGGCAAATGGGTTTGCGGCAATGGAATTTACGTCGATTCCACCAAAAAGAGTCGTTAATTGCATTCGAAGGAAGAGGCATTTTTGTTGGCTAAGCAAAGAACCAAGTCCAAAAGTATACTTTGTATTTGCACTAACTCACGAATACCATAGAAGACAAATTGATAGAGACATTTACCGGCAGAAAATAAATTCTAGAACTTTGTATTGATCTCGGACACATTTACAAAATTTACTCTAGAATGTTGTATTAACTGGTATTAACTGAATCAGGGAGCCGAGTGCAAGAAACCACAAGTCTGATACTATTTAGAAAATTCAAAGAATGAGTTCATTTAACTCAAGAACACTTGAAATCTGTTTATTGATGCTCTGACTACTCAGATAAACTCACACTATTACTCAAAGTCATATCTCGCCTATGTTTTAAATCGTAAACTTCTTACACATTCCCGTTATCTTTGTGAAGCATTCCCATTCAGAATTACGTAATTGGTTACCCATCAAACCCGCCCAAGGGTCACGTGGCTAATTATCTATATCCACCACGATCACCACATTATACTACTCATCTATCTTGAATCCAGCCGGACTGAGTCCTAGGAGTTAGTCATACTTATTTACATCAACAAATCAAATCCAATTGCCGTCACTAAGACTGGTTCTATTCACGAACAGCTCGTCATTTTTTGACAAATTTGCATTCTTATAAATTTAACACTTGCATACGTACCTGGAGACAAGTTCGTCATAATTGTACACTTTCATCACCACAATACATCTTCAAGCTATCTGGCATCTCTTTGAACTATTAACTCTTGCATACCACGTTATTTTGTGAAACGAACCCTACATCAAGACTTACCAATAAGTTTATAAAAGATGAACTATGATGATCCTTTTCCGATGGATGAGGAACTCACCAATAGAGAAAACTTAGAACCCCATGATCATTCAATCAATGATGACATTAAACCTCAATACTCGGACCCTACACCTTCCGTCTATTATGATCACCAACTTATACGATCTAAGATTAACCATCTCCGGTTGGATACGGGAAATAACACTACCACCGAGGACGAAAGTATTGACGACGCCAAACAGGATGAAGGAAAGCAGAATTATGATGAAGACATAGACGACAAATTGGACCTTAAATTACAGTCTAAATTGAACGACGAATATCATGCTAAGTATGATACCTTCGATGTACTAAAGCAGCCACTAACACCTCCCGAAAACTTTGCGCCTGTGGTAAACAAAATATATCGATCTTCGTTTCCCCAACCCAACAATTTCAGTTTCATAAAAAAGTTGAAATTAAAATCTATTTTCTGCTTGATTCCAGAAGAGTATCCTGACCTTCAGGCTGAATTTCTCAAACATGAGAATATAAAATTATTTCAATTAGGAATGTCGGGAAATAAGGAACCATTTGTAAAAATTAGTTCGGAATTGATAACCGAAGCTCTTAAAATAGTGATTGATCCGGAGAACCAACCTATTTTGATTCATTGCAACAGAGGAAAGCATAGAACCGGATGCTTGGTTGGTGTGCTAAGAAGGCTACAAAAATGGTCATTAACAATCATTTTTGACGAATACAGAAAATTTGCGGCACCAAAGGAAAGACCGATGGATCAGCAGTTTATTGAGTTGTACGACGAGACAGAGATCGTAAAGTATGCCGAAGAAAGTAATCTTCTTCCATTGAAATGGGACTGAGCTGAAGGAAAAGACCTTATAGAAAAGTTTTCATATAATCAAAGTGGTCGGCTC
This sequence comes from Suhomyces ambrosiae, assembly GCA_030568575.1. NCBI lineage: Eukaryota > Fungi > Ascomycota > Pichiomycetes > Serinales > Debaryomycetaceae > Suhomyces > Suhomyces ambrosiae. The sequence goes on from JAJMGA010000020.1 coordinate 63,325, forward strand.
TGACTCATTAACTGGTGTTTTCATTAAATCTTCACTAAATATGTATTGCAGTGGCATTGGGTTTTCCAATTGCAAATTTCGTTTCGGAATAAATCAAGTTGCCTTACAAATGGTGTTTAGATAATTATCTTCACAGAGTTGAAAATCTGACACCATGTCTTACATCCAGAATGAACAGAACACTACTAACCCAACTAATGCGCCTACTTCACAATCACGAGGGTCCGGATTAACATTTTATTTGTTTATGATTGTTCCTTCATATTTTAAACCTTATAGACATGATTTATTTGTACACTACATAATGACAACCGCCAGGCAGTGCCTATTTACATGTAGCCGATTTCATGAAATAACCTCGAGGCAAAAGTTAAGCCACAATCAAACTCATTATATCTTAGACACATTTTCCAGGTTTGTAGAATAGCTACTTATAGCATCACTATCCAGCCTATAATTTCAATACTTGAAATTCTATACTTTTCTTTTAAATATTATCATGGCCAGAAGAATTTCTTTCCATATAACCCTGCATTACCCAAAGCCAACACACTGAGTGCAAATGGACTTACTCTAGCCTTAAATAAACCCTTTACTCCTGCTCCACCATTAACGATCAAATATAATGTAGACCAAGCAAAATTAAAACCGGCTGCATTCACAGGCTCTCCGTCATAGGAGAGCCAAGCTCCAACGAGATTGGCAGCTCCAAAAGTATAACACGAGGCTCTGGTGGGCTTAGTAAGTGCCAATCTCTGACTGAAGTAGGCCGAGCTACCAGAGGAGCCTGTGGCAGTGATTGGTGTTGGCTGAGCCAATCCTTTGAGAAGGAGAGAAGAGCCGAGAGCAAGGGCAGGATATGGAGTCAAGGCAAGCTCATCAATCGTTTTGTAGATGGATTTTTTGGTATCTTCAGACATGGTTATCTGGGTGTAATTGAAAGTTGAGTTCTGGGGAAGGCTTGCTATAATGTCGTGTGGTGCGGCGCAATGCATGGAAGGTATGGTGAGAAAAGCTAGCCCCAAATTTATTGAGGAACCCATTTGTATGAACCCATTTGTATTGGAGAGCAATATGGGCTTGAATATGTAGGTTTAATATATGGAAGATTGTGGCTGGGATAGGAATTGTGGCTGGGATAGGACGGTATTGGTTAATTTTGGTATATGACAAACACGAGTCAAACGAATGGACATGGGTATATTTATGGTTTTGAAATGATTGTATAGTAAGAAAAGATTTAATTTCTTCTTCAGTTAAGGGAACAGGCTATGGATTAAAAAGAGTGAAAACGTACTACTTAGTCCACCGATCTGATATATTTCAGAATATCCGAATATATGAATTGTGACAAGATGAACGGAAAAATTCCGAGTGGTTTGAGACAAAGTATATACCCAAAGATCTTGGGATTGTAAACCAGTCAAAATATGATTTTTGATATGTGTAGTAGCTTGCTTGCTAGTGGAATTGACTAAATTGGTTGGGTATCAACAAGGTGATACATTAGGCTGCGAAAAATAAGGCCAACCCTCTCTGGTGCAAACTACAAAGCATATACTAAGAAGAGCTTCATTGCTTTACTAAGTTTTCCGTACCCATTTTCTACTTCAAATGCGTCGTTGAACTCCACACGTTGGACTGACCACCAAATAGTTTTCTTTTGGCAAACATTATTATTAATCGAATTCATGCATCTAATGTAACACAATTTACTAAATCTGTTTCTCTGGGGTCAAGCTTGAGATAAACTACACTACTCCAGGATAGATCAGTTTGGAGATTCCGTAAAAATGACCCAATACTATTTCCCATAAGTGTTGACAATTAGGGATATTTAAGAATATGATAGCAATTTTGAGGGTACAAAACTCGAAACATGGGCAAAATCACAGTGTTGAAGCTCAGCATGGGTAATGTTTAAACTGGCAAAATGCTGCTATGTATATGACAAGTATTACCAACAATAGCATACTTTGGTAGCCAGTTATACTTTGTCTATTAAGACACTACAGTCACTACTTTTAAGTAGCGCACTAGTTTTCGTTTCAATATTCCATATAATCCTTTCTAATATACACTAACGAATTAAACTAAGTTCTTTCACCTCTCAATCTTCTAGCCAATTGGATATCCTTCTTTTGGATAGTGACTCTCTTGGCGTGGATGGCACACAAGTTGGTGTCTTCAAACAAGGAAACCAAGTAGGCTTCAACGGATTCTTGCAAAGCACCAATAGCAGAAGATTGGAATCTCAAATCGGTCTTGAAATCTTGAGCGATTTCTCTGACCAATCTTTGGAAAGGCAACTTTCTAATCAAGAGTTCAGTAGACTTTTGGAATCTTCTGATTTCTCTCAAAGCGACGGTACCTGGCTTATATCTGTGAGGCTTCTTAACACCACCAGTAGATGGTGCTGACTTTCTGGCAGCCTTGGAGGCCAATTGCTTTCTTGGTGCCTTACCACCAGTAGACTTTCTTGCTGTTTGTTTGGTTCTAGCCATTTTGTTGATGCTGTTCACTACCAGGAACTCCAAGGGTTTATATACTTCAAATCCGCTGACGCCGTGTGTTTGTATTCGTGTTGCAAATTCGCGCTATTCGCGCAGCCATGCAGTTCTCGCAACTCTCCCGAATCCTCGCGCTGGGTTAGCGACTTCTGGGGCAACCAGAAGAAACGTCGCGGTCGCGCCCGTACAATTTCACGGTAAGCGAAGTCTGGTAGTAACTCCAGAAACCAGCAGACGACAGGGAAGAATTAAGGGCTGGAATGGGAAATACAACGGTGTAGTGGACCCCTTGCAAATGGGTAGGGATATCTACAGCCATTCGCCTTCTAAGAAAGAAGGGATCATAAAACCACCCATTTTCTACTATTCACAAGTTGTAGGTAGCCGGGAGTTTCTTCGCTGCAAAAGTCGCTAATTAATGTGCCATGATTTACACCCCGAAATGCGTAATCTAGATCCCCGTGCGCGATTGCAAAACATCACGTCGCGCTACCACCGCGACCATGCATCACGGTTTCCCATGGCAATTACACCCCAGATTCCTATAAATACTCCCATATCTCTGTTGTTTCTTATCATTAACAAATATCAATAATACAATATGTCCGGTAGAGGAAAAGGAGGAAAAGGTTTAGGAAAAGGTGGTGCCAAGAGACACCGTAAGATCTTAAGAGATAACATTCAAGGTATCACCAAGCCAGCTATCAGAAGATTGGCCAGAAGAGGTGGTGTCAAGCGTATTTCTGCTTTGATCTACGAAGAAGTCAGAGTTGTGCTTAAGTCCTTCTTGGAAAACGTCATCAGAGATGCCGTTACTTATACCGAACACGCCAAGAGAAAGACCGTTACTTCCTTGGACGTTGTTTACGCCTTGAAGAGACAAGGTAGAACCTTGTATGGTTTCGGTGGTTAAGCCGTGTGTATTAGTGTATATTAGAATATTATGATTTCGCAGCAATTTGTAACCTGGTGCGCATCACCTTGGACACCAATTGGAATGGTGGAATTTAATGAGTACTGAAGCATTGCACTCTGAACCAATCAGTGACAGTTGTATTTGCACGGGGCACCGTAATTTTAAAGTTACTTTTGGTTTGCTCTGCTCTCATCTCTATAGTGAAACACTATTGTCGTGTGGCTTAGCATACTAGACGTTTAAGTGAAACTTAGATTGATAAGGGGTTTAGGAGTGATTGACCCCATTGACTCTAATCAGTTTTAGTTCTAGGAGTTGGGGATCATCAGCTAATTTCTGACTATGGGGAAATACAAGCTTGTAATTAGAATAATTGATTTATGAATAAGTGCTACCTCGTTTTTTTTCATTGACTGGTTGTAGCAACTCGGGACCATGATTTACCATGATTTTTGACCCAAAGTCTTAGCTACTTTTCCATCGCGATACTGTTGTTCCTTTTTTTAGCTTAATAAGGTATCCACGATTCTATTTTTCCCCAATTCACCTCCGGTATCCAAGTAATTAGTCAACATTCTCTCCATATTCTTTTCCCAGAAATCTACATCCAAGGTCTCGAAAGCTCTATAGTTATCTCCAGTTAATGTTGACCATTCACGAATGCATGAGCCACTTGAATCTTCGATCTCTCGTTGCCCCGGTGGGCATCTGCACCGACAACCAACACCTGCCCAAACCGGCTTGTCTGGAGCCTGCCAATATCTTTCCTCCTTGATCCAATTTTTAGCCAAGTTATATTTCTCATTTGCATTATACCTCAATTGACCTTTGGGTGAGTTTCCGGGACAATGTCCTAATGTCGAGTGCCTGTAACCAATATCTCTGAAATAATGGATATCTTTCAATTCTAATATCATCCCAACTGCAAGAGAATGTATCGGTGCATCTCCCCACCTCTCCTTGTAGAATCCCCCACTTTTATCCAAGTGGTTGAAGTATTCCTCGTAAATCTCCGAGGTGAAGAGATCCGTACGGGCAATTTCAAAGTTTGACCAGAAATGGCATAAATTGTACTCCTCTCGATCCATTCTATCTTCGTATAAAGTGGGCTTTTCTATAGCTCGTGTAGCTAACCGGCTAATCAATTTGGTCTTTTCTTCAAATTTAGCAATGTCATCATCACTTTTGTTTTCGAGCGCTAAGAATCTTTTTAAAGTGACTCTATCTTCCACTTCTTGCAAGATTTCTCTTTTGCCCTTGAGACCATCGTAATATGCATGGTTTTTACCTTTAGTATGCTTATAATCTTTAATAAATAATTTCCACGCTGAACCCAACCGGAGCTTGTTTTTTTTTATAAATGATTTTGTTTCTTTGAACAATCCCGGAATAGTATAGTAGAGTTCATCTATTATAACAGTGAACCCATACTTTTTATTTCTTTTCTCCATTTCAACGAAAGGATCGTATGTGATATCACAAAAGAATTCAACGTCTGGTTCTACTCTCCAGTACCAATCTCTTTTCTTGACCAACTCATGCTTGTAGAAGAATCCAGAGTAGAATCTACACATCTTGTGATAGGACGCAAGGTTGCCGTACATAATTCCTCTATCACCTTGACTGTGAATACTTTCTTCAAATTCTATGGGATCCACATCTTCGTTAAATTCCCATTCTTTTTCTGGAATAAATCCAAACTCAACTTCTGATGCGGTATATCGTGCAACTGTTTGCTTAAATTCCTCTGTGAATGGCTCATTATTTAAAAACACCCAGGGATAATTGTACCACTGATTAAAATGGCGTTCCATTGACTTCATGGACAGAACTACTCCCTCGATCTCGGAGTTTCTGGCTAGCACAACAAACGCAGCGCTAGCCCTAGGCTGTGTCGTATCGGGTTCCTGGCACCCTACCACAAATGGCGAGTCTATCTTGGAAGAAATAATCTGTTCACTCATGAACATATCTGATTCGGCTTTACCCTTCAAGCTCCTTTCCTGTGCCTCTATTTCTTTTAAAGGAAAATCTTCCCAAAACTGACCATATTGATTTTTGGGATTTCGAAATAGGGTTAGTAACGTTACTGGGAAAAGCACAACCAAGACAAGCAACCATACACTAATTGAGTGTCTCCGAACTCGTATTTTCCACTGTAGTAGTTTAAACAACTTTAGAGTCATTTTTTATGGTAGTTGGAGGTAGTAACTGGACTCCAGCCAATTGAAATATTGGTTTGGAATGATGGTGGTAATCTTCACCGTCAGAGTAAGCAAAACGGAATGAATTAATGCTGAGTTCTCCTTAGTAAGGTCAATGGTTAATTCGGTGCTGTGACTATCTTGTTTCTTTGCAAGACCGATGTAAATCACTTAGTACCAATACACACTATTCCTATCGGTTCAGTTCTAGTTGATGGCTAACCGCTGTCGTTGAAGTGTGAGAAGACAACAATGTACTTGAAATTCACGGAACAGACAGTTATGATCGGTTACAAACACGATCCGGCAATAACCGTAGTATAATGTCGGGAAGAACTAGATTATGGTGTGGTTAATCTTGTGATGGTAACACTAGAAGCGACTGCACTTAGACCCTGCGATGCAATAGTAGATCATGATAAAGAAGCAAAGAGGTGAAGGCACAAGACACAAACTAGGAACAACTTCATAATTAAGGGGAGTCTGATATGAATTGGGAAAACGATCTTATAAATATCTCCAATACATTCTGGGATCATTATGAGTATTTTGAAGGTTGTAGATATGCGTTATGTTAGATTAATATTGATTGTTAGACTAATATTGATTGTTTAACCAATATTGATTGTTTGACTAACATTGACGTCTAATACTTGAATAAACTACTTTGTCACAATTTAGTGGATTGTAAGTGTTCAACAAGTATTCATTCGTTCAAAATGAACCAATAGAGTAGATTTGTTACTGTGCTACCAATCAATTATACTATTCTTTCTTTTTCTTGATGATTGACTACATTAGAACTAACTGTTCCACTTAATTGCATCTTGGTGAATGAACTAATTGCTACTTGATCATAAATTAAATTTTTAAGAAAGTATGAACCAATTTTTGGGAATAACCTGTTTGCTGTTTCTCAAACTCTATATCTATACAATAACCCCTTCTATAGGAGTTCTATTCATTATTCATTTAGGCTAATATACAGTTGAAAAATATACAATCTATACTATAGTTTGTCCATGCCAGGTAAAATACTGTAACTTTTAGAGTACCCAAGCTAATCCGAAAGGAACTCGATCAACTCGAGTTTATTCATAGAGGTGTTATGAGTTGGCATTACTCTTTCCTTCCTATTGCCATCTTCAACAACGCCAAATCTTCATTTAGCTCCTCCGGCTTCAATCCATGCGGTCCCGTAAACTGCTTATGCGAGCCTCTTGTATTTGGTTTATTTGCTTTATCAAGCAACACCAAGGAGGGTCCACCATCCTCGTTATCCATAATCAACGTATTCAATGCATCATAGTCTTTGTCGCTGAGGTTTGAATCATTGCCACTACTCACGCCAGTAGCCACTGTCCTTGTCGAATGTCCTGTATTACTCGTTATACCTGAAGACATTTCATCAGCAGAAGAATATCTCGTAGCATAGTGTCGTCTCCTCTTTGACGCCAGTATATAACCATTTGGTATTGAAGAACCATTTCCTGCGGTAGTAGTGGAACCAGCCCCAATACCCCCATCTGATAAGTCGTCCGCTTCTCCCGTAGTAAACCTAGCACTCATTTCCCGTTTTCGCAACGATCTTCTATCATTAAGATTAAGAGAGCTGGCTGCAGCTGCGGCGTTCAACGCTACGGTTGCCGAATCTTCTTTCGAGTTGCTCCACGAATTGGCATTCACAAGGTTCAATAACAACTTATCTTCCTTGAGCTGCTTAATCTGCTTCAGGAGCTTGTCGTATAGTTTTTCCTTTATAAGCTTGATCATCTTATTATGGTTTTCTTTGGCCTTCTCAATATCTTCTTTGTACTCGGTTTCAATTCGTTTTACTTGATATTCCTCCCATAGCCGGAGTTTGGTAAGCTCATAGTCTCTTGTTTCCTCCAATTCAGTCTTTTTCCCTAGAAACTCCTCGTTGGTGCCTTGCTGTAAAGTAGCCAATGCCGTTTGAAGCTCATGAAGCAGTTCCCGGTAGTAATTGTCTCGTTCAGCACTGAAAGTAAGCTCTATCTTGGCTAGCCTTGAGCCTATCTGTTGTCTTTTTTTGTCACGTTTGCTTAGACCTGAGGTTAGTACGGGATGCTGTGGCAGTTCTAGTAGTGACATACTATCGCTGAGGACGCCGTTACGCTTTTGATCGTCCATTAGAGTGTGTATTGGTGGTTGGATTCGATTAGCGTGTACTGCTTGTTATAGATGTTAGCGCCGGGTAACCCCCGGGCGAGTCCTGCTTACGTAAATGCTTACTACACTCTAGTCTCAAATCAAGTACACCGTTTGTACCCCAGACTGCACTATAATGGAGTTCTACACCCAATTACCCTTTGCTGATGGCCACTTTGAGCATGTGCCTAAAATTACAGACCCACTCGTGTTCCGCCTCGAAAAGGATCCTCAAAGATCTGCTACATTATTCCCAATCCATACATCTACCCAAGTACCGCCAGCGCTTGTTGATTTACTCCATGAAGAATTCAACTATGTTGTTGAAGAAGGTTTGACTTATCCCCACCATAAACCAATGTCCCGAGAAGCCTTTGTAGACTACTGGTTCACTCATTTTGTGGCAATCTTGATTGAAGGGGAACATTCCAGTTTACAATCTGACCAGGCTAATTCCAGGGAATATTGGAAAAATGCCTTCTTGGGAAATTTCTACATAAAACCCAATTACATAGGCCGGTGCTCACACGTGTGTAATGCGGGATTCATTGTAAACCACGAAAAAAGAGGTTTGGGTTTAGGGAAGGAATTGGGGAAGAGGTATTTAGTGTGGGCCAAACAGCTTGGATACGCCTATAGTGTATTTAATTTAGTTTTTGAGAGCAATGCTGCCAGTTTACGGATCTGGGACAGCTTGGGGTTTGAGAGAATTGGTTACGTTAAGAATGTGGCGGTGTTGAAAGGAATTGATCATTTGGTAGGAGCATACATGTTTGGAAAGGACTTATAGTACCGTAACGCCGAATCTGCCCACGTGACCTCGCTCACTCGATCATCTCAACATTAATAACGATGTTGACATTCTCCAATATACACTATCAGGACTACATCTACACGTCTTATCATCCTTAGCCCATCATGCCCGAGTTCGACGACGTCATTCAACCCCTGAACTATCGACCCCAGTTTGATTACAATCCAGAAGGTGAAATAGACAGGTATACTGTCCTTTTAAAAGATGGTGAGACAACAGCTACTATTTATCCAATACACTCACCTAATGAGTTACCACCAGGTCTTTTAGCCTTCTTGTGTGATGAATTCAATATGGAGATCGAAAGAGGTGATACTTGTGCGTTCTTTGACACTCTCCACATCGAACAGTTCCAAAACTACTGGTTTGGTGCATTCGCAGCAGTGATGGTATTGGGTGATTCTCCAGCGTTAGAGGGTTCGAGACAATGGGAAAAAGAATGTTTGGGTACGTTCTACATAAAGCCCAACTACCCAGGAAGATGTTCACATATCTGTACCGCTAATTTTTTGGTTAATGCTGGTATTAGAGGAAAAGGTATTGGTAGAACTTTGACCGATTGTTATTTACAGTGGGCGCCTAGATTGGGCTACACCTATTCTGTATTTAATTTGGTTTTTGAAACCAATGTTGCTGCGAGGAGAATATGGGAGTCTCTCAATTTTAAGAGAGTTGGAAGAGTCAAATCAGCTGGTATTTTAAAAGGTCATGATTTGGCAGTTGATGCTATCATGTACGGAAGGGAATTGGTGAATGCAGCTGATCCTGCCGTTGGTGCATATAGGTTTGATAAAATTAAGTTCTACTTGGAAACAGGAAGATATCCTGCTATGGCTGATAGACAAGAAAAATCTAGATTAAGATCTTCAGCATCCCATTATAGACTTGAAAACGGAAAATTGATGCTCAAAGGTAGAGAAGTTATTAGTGACCCAGCAAGACAACTTCAAATTTGCACTGAGATTCATATGGCAAATCATGGTGGTATCAACAAAACTACTGCAGTTGTTACTGAAAAATATCATTGGACAAGAATTAAAGATACTGTTGCTCAAGCTGTGAAAAACTGTGTCGAATGCAGGGACCAAGCTAGAGACCTACCAATAGTGAAAAGACTGTCGGTACCTAAGAAAGTGGTAGCTGGTAATACCTCGAGACACAGAAACAATAAGCCGTTCAATTCACTGCCAGCTAATCAAAATGGACGTAATATCATTAGGCCAAGAACAAACGAAGAAGTGGAGGCCATGGTTGCAGCTGCCCAGTTGCACAACATTCCACCAAATAGACACGATGATAGTATTTTGGGCCATGATTTGTCTAGTTTAGACGCAGGACTTATTGCAGTTGTAGAGCAAGCACAAGAGGAACATCAGCAACAACACCGTCACCAGGATCAAGGATCACACGTGCATAGAAATAATGGACATCATCACCAAAGCTATGCTGCTGCTGCTGCTGCTGCCGTTACTGGAGAAAATTATGATTATCCCAATGAGTATGAACACCATGATTACCAGGATAATAGTGAAAGCTCCAATAACAATAAGCACAGAGATAATTCCAATGATATACCCGTTGATCCTGAAGTTAGCGCCTTTGATCATAACAATGGTGGAGACGAAATCGAAATTGCAAGAGCATTAATTCACGCGAATGAAGTGGTTGAAGATGATGATCCCAACCGTCGTGATTCAGATCGTAGACATAAATTCAAGCATCCGAACAATCATGACCAAAACGATGAAGCTAATATTTTCATCAAATCCACCTGAGGTGAGTTCAAACCATGATCTGGTCTCATGGAATTAAATTAGTTACCTATGTATTAATCAAGGCAAAAAAAACAGTCAAATGAGTAGTAGGGCAGTATTGAATAGAACAGCATGAACAATTATGGGCAGATTGGCAATAATAGTGTGAAACCATACACTATCTTCTTCTTGTTTTAATATTTTCTACTAGATAAAACTTTTCAATTCAATTCTACAACTTTTAAATCCGAACATATATTAGGTTGACAGTCGTTCCAACCATATTCCCCCGAAAAGGTTAGGCAGACTCTATGAACATTACCCAAGCAATAGCAAACTATAAAAATTGATTGTCAATTCCCCAATTGAACTAATCATATAAATTGAGCTAGAATACTAGCGAAACAAAGATCTGTAACTTTTATAACCCTAGATATCTAAAGCTCTCAGGCTCGCCATCTAGAAGTCAACACCAATTACCATGGCCAATAATGCCATTCTAACGAACAAACCATATCTCATTTGTCTGAAATAAGCAGCTCTTTGATCAAAATCAACTTCCTCACGGATTTCGTTAACTCTTGGTAATGGATGCATAACACACATGTGTTGTTTAGCATGGTGCAAAATCTTGTTGTCAACAATGTAGGTATCTTTCAATCTTTGGTATTGAGCCTTGTCTTCAAATCTTTCTTCTTGGACTCTGGTGCAGTACAAAACGTCAGATCTGGCGATCAAGTCTTCTGTCAAAACTTCACTTTCTGCCACCAACATACCGTTAGCTTGCAATTCATCTTTGATTTCTTGAGGCAATTGCAATTCCTTTGGTGAAACCAATTGAATTCTAACGTGGTAATGACGTAATAACTTGCACAAAGAGTGAACAGGTCTACCATATTTCAAGTCACCCATGAAGGTAACAGTAATACCGTTAACGGTACCCAATTCTTCTCTAATGGTAAACAAGTCCAATAAAGCTTGAGTTGGGTGTTCCTTGGTACCATTACCACCGTTGATAATTGGAATTGGAGAATATTTAGCAGCAATATCAGCGGATTCTTCAGATGGATGTCTCAAGACAATGGCATCAGAGTAGCAAGCTAAAGTTCTAATTGTGTCTTGCAAAGTTTCACCCTTTTTCACTGAGGAAGAGTGAGAGTCAATAGAAATTACTCTACCACCCAATCTTTGCATAGCAGCATCAAAAGATGAAGAAGTTCTGGTAGATGGCTCATAGAACATAGTGGCCAAAACTCTTCCCTTTAACAAGTCCAAAACACCTTGTCTTTCAACTGACAATCTCATTTCTTGAGCAACTGTGAACAAAGCGTGCAAATCAGATCTGCTAAAGTCATTGACCGATAAGACAGAGTTTCTTAAGAAGCTGTTGTGGTTTCTGATGTAGTTTTCCAAAGCATTACCTTCACTCAAGTTAACAGGAGGTTGACTGACCAATTTGGAACCCAATTTTTCAAATTCAGCTTGAGCAGTACTTGACTCCTTAGTGACGGAAGGACGACGAATGTCACCAGAGAAGGACATTCTGGTTTTTCTGTTAAGATTTGGAGATTGTGGAACAGCAGTGGAAGTGAACTTACTTCTAGAAACAACCTCATTGTTACCTGAAGCAGTTTTAGATAAGATGGTACCGTCCAAACAAGCAGTTTCACCATGGAAAGAAACTCTTTCAATTGATCCTTGCAATTTCAAGCCCGCAAAAACAGAAGCAAGAGGACTATCGCTTCCAATAATAATTCTATCCAAGTCAATTTCAACAGTAGCATCTTGCTTTGGAATGTTGAAAATCTTGACAGGATTGTCATGCAACTTGGCAACAATGTCTTCAATGGTGAGTCTTCCAGCCTTCACAGCACTCAACAACAATGGCAAAGCTTCCTTGATTCCTAAACCTGGAACAATATTCTTCTTCAAAGCCTTGGCAATCAAGTATGGCAAGACACCAATAGAGAGGATATCAATATCAGCCAAGTTGGCCCATAATGCCAATTGATCTTCCTTGCTTGGCAAGAAAGGTAAGTGCAAGTCGTCCTTAGACAAGAATAATGAGAAGATAGAAACATCACAAGTGACTTGCAATTTCTTTTCCTTAGCCATTCTAATTAAATCTAAATCTTCCTTAGAAGAAACACCAGTAATGTGGATAGATCTGTTGTGTAAAGAAGCCAACAACAAGACAGAGGCCAAGTCAGTAGTCTTAGCATCGGTCAAGATAGGCTTGTTCTCAGGCCAGGAAGCGAAATGAGAAGAAATAGCAGACACTTTAGAGTTAGCTAAATCATTGAATGGCAAGAACAAAGCACCAGAGTTTTCATTTGCTTCAAGAACATCATTGGCATTAGAGTCGGAACCAGCAATTGAGAAAGAATAATCAGTGTAGGCACCAGAAGAAGCTGAGTCAATTGCCTGGACCAAAGTCTCAAAATCAGTGATGGTAGAACCAGCCAAAGTGTGAGGCAAGAAGGCATTGAATGTGAAACCAGCTGCCAAAGATGCCTTGGTAGTAGCTTCAAAATCATCGAAAGATGGAATAAATGAAGTAACATTTATCAAACCTGGAATAGAAACAGTCTTGTGAGAAGTCTGAGCATCGATATTACCAACTTCTAAGGAAATGTTTCTAGCCAAAGCTTCAACCAACAATTTGGCACACTTGACGTTGGTAACCAATGGAACAGAGTAATCAACAGCCATACGACGAGATTCGTAACCCTTAGACATATAAGAGGCAGGACGGCGGAATCTGTTGGCAGATGGCAAGTTGACGTACAAGTCAATCAAGTTGTTAGCCAAATGTTGAGTCAAAGAATATTCGGACTTTTGATCTTCCTCTTTGCTCAAAACTTCTAAGTAGTGGACAGGAATACCATGCTCCTTGATGAAATCAGCAGTACCAGCAGTTGCAAAAAGGTTGTAACCCAATTCGTGCAACTTGGAGATAGAAGATAAGAGTTCTTGTTTTTCCTTGTAAGATCCAATGGAGAACAAAATGTTTTTCTTTGGCAATTTGAAACCGGTGGAAATCAAAGACTTCAAGTAAGCTTCATACTTGTTTCTACCAAAAGTAGCCACTTCACCTGTGGAAGCCATTTCAACACCCAACACTGGATCGGCACCTGCCAATCTAGAGAAAGAGAATTGAGGAACCTTAACAGCACAGTAATCTTGAGGCAATTTTTCACCTGGATAAGGAACAACAGGGATGTCCATAATAGCCTTAGTGGCCATTTCAATCAAATCAGTACCAACAACCTTGGAAATGAATGGGAAAGATCTGGAAGCACGAACATTACATTCAATGACCTTGATATCATTGTCCTTTGCGATAAACTGAATGTTGTAAGGACCAGTAATGTCCAAAGCTTTACCAATCTTGGCAGTAGCTTCAACAATTCTGTTAACGGTTTCTGGGTCCAAATCTTGTGGAGGAACAATCAAAGTAGCATCACCAGAATGAACACCGGCATTTTCAACGTGCTCAGAAACAACGTGCATAATCATCTTACCATCCTTAGCAACAGCATCCATTTCAATTTCCTTGGCTTGTTCAATATACTTGGTGATAACAACTGGGTAGTCTGGAGAGACATCCACAGCCTGAGTCAAGTAAGAAGCTAAATCATCTCTAGAGTAAACAGTATTCATAGCAGCACCAGACAAAACGTAAGATGGACGAACCAAGACTGGGTAGGTGACTTTGGCTGCGAATTCTTCAGCTTCTTCAATAGAAGTCAATTCCTTCCATGCTGGTTGATCAACACCAATTCTATCCAACATTCTAGAGAACTTGTATCTGTTTTCAGCACTGTCAATCATTTCTGGTGAAGTACCTAAAATCTTGACATTTTGACGATGCAATGGCAAAGCAATATTATTGGAAGTTTGACCACCCATAGAAATAATCACACCTGAGGATTGTTCCAAGTCGTAAATATCCAAGACTCTTTCCAAGTTGATGGTTTCGAAGTATAATCTGTCAGCTTCATCGTAATCGGTAGAAACGGTTTCAGGATTATAATTGATCATAATGGTCTTGAGGTTGTTTTCTCTTAAAGTTCTAATGGCTCTAACTGCACACCAATCGAACTCAACAGAGGAACCAATACGGTAAACACCAGAACCCAACACAATAACACCGTGTTCATCAAACTTGACATCAGAAGAATCAGCATTGTAAGTAATGTAAAGATAATTAGTGAAGGCAGGGAATTCAGCAGCCACAGTATCAATTTGCTTAACAAATGGAACAATACCAGCTTCCTTACGCAATCTTCTAATAGCGACTTCATTGGAGTTAACAAACTTGGCAATTTGACGATCTTCAAAACCTAATTGCTTAGCTTGTTTGAGAATGGTAACTGGAATGTTTTCCTTGGTTCCATAAGATGCAATCTTGTCACCAAAAGAAATCAATCCAGAAAGTTTGTTCAAGAACCATTTGTCGATATTGGTCAACTTCCAAACCTTGTCAACAGAGTAACCATCAGATAAAGCGTTGGCAATAGCAAACAATCTTTGGTCCGAAGGAGTTTGTAACTCACTATCGATATCGATAGACATCAAAGCAGAGGTCTTGTTGAAACCAAGATTTTGATAATCAGTCGATCTAATAGCCTTTTGAATAGCTTCTTCAAATGTTCTACCAATAGACATAACTTCACCGACAGATTTCATAGAAGAAGACAATAAAGAAGAAACTCTGGTGAACTTCTTCAAATCCCATCTTGGAATCTTGACCACAACATAATCCAAAGATGGTTCGAAACAAGCACAAGTTGATCTGGTGACCGAGTTCTTAATTTCGTTCAACGGAATGTTCAAACCCAATTTAGCAGCAGTATAAGCCAATGGGTAACCGGTGGCCTTAGAAGCCAAAGCAGAAGATCTGGATAATCTAGCATTGACTTCAATAATACAATATTCCTTGGAGAATGGATTCAAAGCATATTGAATGTTACATTCACCAACAACTCCTAAATGTCTGATAACGTTAACAGCAGTAGTTCTCAACATGTTGTAATCTTCATCGGACAAGGTTTGGGAAGGAGCAACCACAATGGAGTCACCAGTGTGGATACCCAATGGATCAAAGTTTTCCATATTACAAACAGTAATACAGTTATCAAAACAATCTCTAACAACTTCATACTCGACTTCCTTCCAACCCTTCATGGATCTTTCAACCAAGACCTGAGGAGAGGTAGCGAAGGCCTTGTTACATAAAGCAACTAATTCTTCTTCGTTATCAGCGAAACCAGAACCCAAACCACCTAAAGCATAAGCAGCTCTAATAATCAATGGATAACCAATGTTGTTGGCAGCTTGAACAGCTTCTTGCACGTTATTGACAGCTTCAGATTGAGCACATTTTTCATTAATTTCAGACATGGCATTGGCAAATAATTCTCTATCCTCAGTAGTAATAACAGTATCAATTGGAGTACCCAAGACCTTGACACCCAAGCCTTCGAATTCATCCTTAAGACTGATACCAACAGATAATGCAGTTTGACCACCAAAGGTACAGTAAATACCATCTGGACGTTCGTGCTTGATAACTTTTCTAACGAATTCTGGAGTGACTGGTAAGAAATAAACTTTATCAGCCAAACCCTTGGAAGTTTGAATGGTAGCAATATTAGGATTAATCAAGATGGTATAAATACCTTCTTCCTTCAAAGCCTTAATGGCCTGAGAACCAGAGTAATCGAATTCACCAGCTTGACCAATGGATAAACCACCAGAACCCAAAACCAACACCTTCTTAACATGGACTCTTGGGTTGGCAGCTCTGTTATCAGCAATCAAGCCACCTGGGAAAGCAACTTGCTTGAAAAGACCGGTTTTGTTAAATTCAACAACCGAGTTAATAAAAACGTCAAATAAAAATTCAGTGTCTCTTGGACCTGGGGTAGATTCAGGATGGAATTGAACAGAGAAAAATGGTTTGGATTCATGGTAGATACCCTCGTTAGAACCATCATTGGCGTTGACGAACAACTCCTTCCAACCATCGGACAAAGTGTTGGTATCAACAGCATAACCATGATTTTGCGAAGTGATGTAACATCTTCCGGAGATGGTGGAAGTACAAGGGATGTTGTGACCACGGTTACCGAACTTCAACTTCAAGGTAGAAGCACCGGTTGCTCTAGCCATCAACTGGTGACCCAAACAAATACCAAAGATTGGGGTCTTACCTTCGGCAATAACCTTGGCCAATCTGGCCACGGTTTCAGTCATAACGGAAGGATCACCAGGACCGTTGGAGATAAACAAACCATCGTATTCTTCGACAGTGTAGTCGTAGTCCCATGGAACAACCAATAATTCAACCCCACGTCTAACAAAACAACGGATCTGGTTATATTTCATACCCACATCAACAGCAATAATTCTGATAGGTTTGCCATTTTTACCCAACTTGGCCCCGTCTTTGGGAGTGTACAACACCGGTTTCTTAGTAGAAACCTTGGCTACCAAATTCTTTACATTTGGATCATCCCATTGGGGAATTTCAAAATGTTGTTGCCAGTTGGAAGATTCGGCCAAGATGGATTCGGCCGAAGAGGAGGATTTTTGTAAAGCCAATCTACCAAGAGTAGAACCATTGTCTCTCAATCTCTTGGTCAATGCACGGGTGTCCACACCATAAATGGCAGGAATGTTGTGTTCTTGTAACCATTTACCAAGAGAAGATTTGGCCAAATAGTGAGAATATTCCTCGGTGTAGTGAGCAACAACCAAACCAGCAATGTGGATCTTGGAGGATTCAAAGTACTTGGGCAACGCAGGGGAGTAGTCATCATCAAGTAACTGTCTATCAGGAACACCGTAGTTACCTACCAAGGGGTAGGTAATCACCAAGATTTGGCCTTCATAAGAAGGATCGGTGATGGACTCGGGGTAGCCCACCATACCGGTCTGGAACACAACTTCACCGGCAGCAGCAACTGGAGCACCAAAAGAGTAACCTTGTAAGGCGATACCGTCTTGGGTTTCAAGGGTCATCATGAGGTCACCGGTGGACTCCATTGGGGGAGTGATTGGAGCGGATAATCTAGCCATGTCGGGAGTGATCTAATGTTAGTAAAAGAGAATCTGGAAACTGCAAAACACAACCACAACCACACTAATGAAGATATCCAATCAAGACAATATCAGACTAGTGGACCAGAGCTATGATTGATTACTGCGAATATGCGATGGGATGAGCTTGCCAGGACACGATCCGGGGTCAATGCACGTCCCACAATAATCACAAGTCAGCTCAGGGTTAAATTCCACCAACAGTCCACCCATCACGAATTGTTATCAGCAACTTAGTTGCACTTAGTTGGTTATGCTAGGGCCAGGGGCCAAGGGCCGGAGGCCACAAGTTACGAGGTCTACAGCCTCTCAAACATCAATACTTACTCAGTCGGGGGGAACGTCAAACCAAAGACTAGCGTAGTGGGGAATTGATGCTTGAGAGAGAGAGAGAAGATAAAATAAAAGACTACGTCCTGGAGGCTATTTTGCATGTCTTATATAGTTGGCCAGGCAGAAAATTTTTCAGGCGCGGCACGTGCCCACCATGATGTCACCATGATTGCGCGAGGGCTGGAGGTCCAGTCAAAGGCCTCTAGTCACCTCCACAGACAGTTTGACCACGCAAAAAAAGGGTAGATGGTCCATAAATGGTCCCTATGGTATACCTGCCTTTTTCCTGGGTGTTTTCTGGACTCTAGCACCATTTTTGTGCCCTTCCCTCTCCCCAGCTGAAAATTTCAAGGCGGGCGATGAGATGAGCTAATACGTCAGAGTCACAAACTGGACGCACACGACACTTATGCTACGGAAATTAATCCGATGCCGTTTACGTGATTTGGGGCCTAACGGCCCCGCCGTTTGCCGCTAGTGATTAGCTACATGGAGCCGCGATCCTCGCTAAAGTTCCCCCGTGGTTGATTACCACCATTTCTCATTAATCCGGGACAATTCATAGCCCTCCACCCTCTTATACCATTTTGCTAAATACTGTTGCCCTACTCTTAATTTGCCTTTACTCTCTGGGCTCTTGGCTTTTATTCTCCTCCTTGTCCTACCTTGCCATCTGGCTTTGTCCATTTCAAATTATTGTCGGTTTTGTGCTCGTTTCCCCGGTGATGCCCGCTCCAGGGCCAGTAACAGATAACCCACCAGTGCCAAGACCTGGCTGATCTCCATCTACATATGTGTTAGGATTGCATACACTGGAGTGCCCGTATCACATTGCATACCTGTATCGCCTAATCGCTATTGCATATTGTGTGGTTTTATGGATCAATCAACTGTATATATATACTGCAAGATGGAGTTGCGGCGGCAATGTCGCGATGTCGCGCGCTGCCGATTCCGATGTCGCCACGTTCATCTCCCTTCACCCCCACCCCTCATCTCCTAACAATCCTACCGCTAAGCCCAGCTCAGATCCACTACTGTTCTCTACCGCCAATTCCATTCCTCCTGCATAGTGCCCGTTGCTCTCCATCACCAATTTTTTGCTCCATCCGCTAGGAGTCCGTCACTTCATACAACCAAACAAACTGCACAAAAGTTTCCGGTACTTAAACCGCACAAAACCATCACCATATCCTGCACGGCCCTACTCAGGCATTTGTATCAGTTGGAGCCATCACCACCTAAACCAAATCCCCATTCACAATCACCAGTGGTTGAAATTGTTTCCAATCATCTTAGTGCTTTGGAAACCGTTCACCTCCAAGAAACCCCACTCTTCAATACTGTGGAATTCCATCCAATCATCTCATCCTCATCACTTGTCAAATTCGTTATGATATAACATGAACCTAAAACAACTCTTTGCCGAATTTCAGAGAAGTCGCAGGGAACGGGCGTTGGGAACCAAAATCAGAAACGGTATCCACAGGGTGGGATCCACCCTTGGTCCCTATGTCCTGGTACTTATACCGAACTTCAGAGCTGCCCATTACGTTTATATCTTTACTATGGTGTTTTTGGGTTCGTTTGTCATTTTTCCATATAGAAACATTAGCTATGTGGACACCTTATTCTTTTCGGCTGGAGCATCGACTCAGGCGGGTTTGAATACAATTGACACTAATTTATTGAAACTTTATCAACAAATTGCCATATATGTTGTAACCTGGTTAACCACTCCTATTTTCATTCATGGCTCCCTCTTGTTCATAAGATTATATTGGTTCGAAAGACATTTTGATAATATCAAAGAACGATCAGAACTTGATTTTAAAATGAGACGTTCGGCCACAATTGCACAGGCTCGTTCAAGATCCATGGACTCCACTTATTTTAACACTGCCAATAATCGGGGCTTGGGATTTAATAATTTGGAGGCGGGAATCCCCCTTGAAAATATTGCAAAACATGATGAAATAAATGTTAACGTGGATTCTCCTCAATCCTCGCTGTCTACAAGACCTTCTGATAATAATGTGATTCACATGAGTGAACCCTCGGATAGCGAAAATGATAGAGCTGACCTCACACCAGTTGCCCGGGATGAAAATCCCCATACAACCGACAATATTCGTTTTGGAAACCTCCCACAACCTACAAAAAAAAGAGGTGTCAGACAAAAGGAAGTCGACCCAGAAGACATGTATAGATCAATAGCCATGCTTCGTGATAATCATCAAAATGCCAAAACAACCATCCAATTTTCCGATGATGTTCACGATAAATACGCCAAACCTAACCCCAATAACGAGGATGATGAAGTGCTTATCATTAAGTCACCCAACGAAATTGAAAACGATCATACTAAACCTATTTTTACAAAGAGGCATCGCAGAAGAAGTTCCACTAATTTAATTTCCCCGAAGAAAAAATGGAGAATGTCTAAACGACCTAGTACTCCTTGGAAACAAAAACTCAGAAGATCAATGTCAGGCTCAAATCCTATTTCTAGAAGTTATTCTGGGGATTCATACGAAAATGCAATTATAGATGATGATGATGATGATGATGATGATGGTGATGACCTTTCGATCGATTCTGAGACAAACCATAACACCCACGATGAAGAAGAATATGGAGACGATGAAAGAGGTGATGCGGATGTTGATGACGACACCGATGATGAAGACCACTCAAATTCGGTTACACGGGCTCAATCTCAAACATTACCAGAACATCAAAAACCATTGCATCACAGAGCAAATACTTTGGATACCCCTAACCAAAGATCTACCATATTCAAGACACCAACTCACGAAAGAAATCGTACCAAACCTAAATCAATCAAGAATAAGGTCAACAAGAGACTCAAAAAAATTGCATCTGCCTCCATGTTAAATAGCAGAAGTTTTGGAGATACTAGTGATACCAGAGTAGATGATGATGAAGAAAATGATCTTGACTACGTTGGCACCAACTTGAGTAAGGTAATGAGTACTAATTATCTTTCTTGGGTTCCAACAGTAGGAAGAAACTCTACCTTTGTCCATCTTACTGAAGAACAAAAAGAAGAATTGGGAGGTGTTGAATATAGAGCGGTCAAATTATTAATCAAAATTCTTTTGTGCTACTATATTGGATTTCATATTTTGGCTATGGTATTTTTATTACCATGGATCTTGTATAAACCCCAATACATCACCATTTTGAGAGAACAAGGAATTTCTCCAACTTGGTGGGCTTTTTTCACTGCAGCATCTGCATTTAATGATTTAGGTATCACCGTGACAGCTGATTCCATGAATTCGTTTAACCGATCGGCCTATGTCATGATCATTGTGGCTTTCTTCGTTGTTATCGGGAACACCGGATTTCCTGTGTTTTTAAGATTTATTATCTGGATTCTATTTAAACTTGCTAAGCCGTTATCACAATATAAAGAGTCGTTGGGTTTTCTTTTAGATCATCCAAGACGGTGCTTCACATTATTATTTCCTTCCGTTCCTACCTGGTGGTTGTTTTTCATCTTAGTTGTATTGAACGCGGTTGATTTGGTGTTGTTCATAGTCTTGGATCTTAAGAATAAGGTATTACTTAGTACTCCTGTTGGGTATCGTGTATTGCAAGGATTATTTCAGGCATTTAGTACAAGAACTGCAGGATTTAGCGTTGTTGATTTGAGTCAATTGCACCCAGCAGTTCAAGTGAGTTATATGATCATGATGTATATTTCCGTTTTGCCCTTGGCCATTTCTATCAGAAGAACTAATGTGTACGAGGAACAATCCTTGGGTATATATCTTAAAGATGAAACAAATGATGATGATGTCGATAAGAAACCAACTACTTTTGTCGGAACCCACTTGAGAAACCAATTGTCGTTTGATTTATGGTTCATCTTTTTAGGATTATTCATCATTTGTATATGTGAGACTTCGAATTTAGATAAGGATAACATTAGATTCTCTGTTTTCAGTGTTATGTTCGAAATCATCAGTGCTTATGGTACAGTTGGATTGTCATTAGGCTATCCTAACATCAATGCCTCCTTATCTAGCAAATTTTCCGTTATTTCTAAGTTGGTAATCATTGCTATGATGATTAGGGGAAGACATAGAGGTTTACCATATTCATTAGATAGAGCTATCATGTTGCCAGACGATCACATGCAAAGAAGAGATAGAGTGCAAGAAAATCATGCCATCAGACATAATGCTACTTTGGAAAGATCCATGACTTTAGGAAGAAATAGTACCTATGATCATAATAATGATACCAATATTTTGACTAGAGTCAGAAGTGTCATTGAAGGAGGTCAAAACTTCATCAGAAGAGGCTCCGCATTTAATTGGGGTGGGAATAATGGTCATGTAAATTACCTGCGCCGTAATAGTGACAATAATATTGGAAATCATCTTGAACCCAGTCATATTAGAAGAGACGGTCGCAGAGGATCACATGGAGAAAGTGGAAGTCATCGTGGAAGTGGAAGTGTACATGCATTACCAAAAGACCATACAGAAAATTCCGAAGCGGACAATCTTCGAGTTTAAAACTAAAAATATTCATGAATTCATGGAATATTTAATTTAATTTATAATTGTTAGTGGTTTATATTTAATTCTTCGAAATCATAACAATCAAATGTATAGCAATCTAATTGACAAACAAAATACTTCGTTTGATACTTTTAACTATTAGTCTATAATTTGCAAAATGAAAAGTTGTGAAATTATTTAGTTCAAATATCGCCATCTTGTGTTGATATTCAACATGTTAAATTTACCAAATTTACTATTTTTTTGCAAATATTTCTTGAAACTCAAATAACTTAGATTTCAAGTACAAAGTACACAAGTTATTAGTAACCTTTCAATAAGCTTCCAGGGAGAGCAATAGCAATTTTTTTAGTTCACGATAATGATAGATATAATCTGTCATCAAAAAAACCCAGTATTAACATTTTGATCATACCTGAGTATCTTTCAGATTTCGTTTTCTCCATGAATCTACAATTCTAATTTTATGCACTATATTGTCTCCAATATCTATATGGTACAGAGTTATTCTGCTGAGCATACCCTAGCCAAATGAGAGTATACAGCATTGAGAGTGCACAAGCACATCTCTAGTTAAAAGAATAGTACTTGTGTTTTATTACAAGTAATTCTTTCTGTTTGCAGTCCGTATGAATCTTCTCAATTGCCATTCAACATCAGCATCCTTATTGTCAGGCAAGCCCAATTTAATCTCGTAGAGTCTCATTTCGAAACGAGGACCGATTTCACTTATTTCGACACTATCCTTAGTCTTTACATACACATGATGTCTCACAGAAATATAATCATCATTATTCACAAACGTAATCACCCTGGAGCTGTCTTGTTTGACACCTGGAGGAAACAAATGCTTCAAGATTTTCTCCACTCTTTTACCCAAACCGGTGTTGAAATTTTCAAATATGAGATGAGGATAACTTTCTGATATATTTCCTATGTTGGGCAAATCATGTCTTAATTTAACGTTGTGCAATGTGAACACGGCAGTAGGACCGTGAGGGAAGTGTGATACTGTAAGGGAGGTAGGAACACCTCTGTGTTCGTGCAAAAGGATCATATCAGTAATTTGGACCCGGGAACATGACTTCACCAACTCTGGTATGATATAGTTACCTCTGTTTAGTTTCAATGAGTTTGGAAACATAAGCTTGATTTCTTTGGAAAATTGCAATAACTTTACGGAAGGATCACGAGATGTTGTTATAATGACCTTGGGGTCACTTATACCGCTCAAAGCCGAATACTCATCATCTATTTCCACCTGTTCACTTTCATCGAAGATAAAGTCCTTTTGAAGTTGGGCGTCTTCAGCAAGCTCTTTGGATAAAGGCTTTCCCGAAGCCAAAGCAGCTTTTAACTGTTGTCTTTTCTCCAAAAGATTAGATTCCTTGAGTTCAAGGGACTTTCTATAGAGGTACTCTCTTCTTTCTCTAGCTTGTCTTCTAATCATGGTGATGAGATGAGATGGTGATTTTTGATTTTTTTGAATATTTAGTGCGTAAAACAAAGGTGTGAAGAACTGAAAAATCAGCCATGAAAAAGTAGTGAGGGAGACAATATCGAGACAAAAGCTACTTGGTGTAAAAGGAAGCTTGTATGGATTTCTAGACAGTGGTAATAACTAGCCAATAGTGTAGAGCTTGAAATTATACATACTATAGCTCTAGTCTCCTAGAGAACTGTTCTTGTCTTTAATAATTTGTAAATCTTCAATCAGATACTACGAGCTAAGGGAAGTCGAAAAGAATATACTTAGTGCAAGTGGAACAAACATGGCCAGGTTCTCCTGTCGTAGATTTATTTTTTCCTTTTTTCACAGTTAAGAAACATTTGGGAACATTTAGTGATTTGTGGAACCACTGGTGGTGAGATCAATAAGCTGACGGGAATGGCCATGTCGGAAATAAAAAAATGCACAGTGATTAATGAGAATTGTCGTCCCACTTAAATAAAGCCTAGATTCCAGCGACTTGGACCATATAGGAGCTGGTAACATATCGAAAGAAATTGAGTGCTTATGCGTTTCGAGATAGTTTCTGCAACCTGGAACTATTACCCTATTACCATTACAAATATTGTCATGTGAAGACTTAAAGTAGTTAATTAATTGTATTCGGAGATAATGGCACAATTGTTCTAGTTAATGAATGATTGCTAATTTCTTATTTTGACATGGTTCAGATAATCGAAGGTCACTCAAGTGATTTTTGGGAATGGTTCATAGACAATTTGAATTGTCCTATCTCAAAATTGCCAGATATCATCAAGTTATTTGATAAATGAAGGCAAATAGAAATACCCGAAGCTATTATGGTAAGCATGCCTCTTTCAGTTCTTGACAACTGAAAGTATTGCAGTACGGGGGGACACTTTGAGGACGACTAGTGGTATGATGTTTATTGATCCATTTAAAAGTATCAAGGATTCGCTAGCAATCGTATGTTATTTATAGTAATACCCTCATAATTGCAGTACTCATGCAACCCATAGATTGTCTCTTTAGAATCTTTTCAATCGTTCTTATAAGCAATTTCCTAAAAATATAATTGCAAAATCGATGGACTTGCACGACCTCTCGGTATAACCTTTGCAGCCGATGATTTTGCAACCATACCAAGGTAGACGTTAACTAAGTTGGCAAGATGCAGCAGGCCATATAGTAGTAGAATGACTGAACATAAATACGATTACACCTATTAGTTTGTACACGAGACTTGTATACACTTTAGGGGAATGCTTATAGCTATAGACACTTTTCAGAAACAGCTTACACTATTTTCATATCTAAGAACAAACTGATACCTGCAGTCAATTTCAAACGTTTAATCTAACCATGGCATTTCTGTGGATGGTCTGGACTAATATGAGTTATAAATTCTCACTAATCAGATGCCTGAATTCTTAAAATCCCAATTAAAATATTGCTACGAACCTGCTTGGAATAATTAAACAATAAACCAGCTTGAAATTAGATTCATACATATGAGAAGATTTCGGTCACATCTGTTACAATTAGACTTCAAGATCAACCCAACGATGATTTCCATTTGAAGAACCGGAGACAAAATACAATAATTACTAGGATGGATATCTAGATAAAAAGTTTCCCACATGTATTTATAGTGCATGAGTGGACCAGTATGTCTGTTGATTCTTGCAGTTTTCCTGTTTCATAATACATCCTGATAATAGCAAGGTCTAACCTTTAGTCAATGGATCACAATACCTACAAGAAACCAGCGGATTCAATCTTATTAAATTCACACCGTTTCCATGATAAATAAATCAATCTATTTTAGATTAGAACTCGATCACTCTGAATATTAAGCTCGATCACTTTGATTGCTGTTTACAAGAAATTACAAGTGCGTTAATAGATTGGCTCTATCATTCACCTTGCTGACTGAATTAGGTCTACGTATCCAGGCAAATTTGGATGATTACAAACACAATCCCTCATTTGTGAATCACCACTATCCCACTTATTTTGATCATAAAATTTCCACAAATTCGTAGTCTACGCAACAGACGATAACAACTTGTTGCAGTGCAACCTCTTCAATCGCTACATTGTCATGATATTAGGCTGACAATTTTTGTATATACGAGACAGCCTTTCTAAATTGTTGTAATGTCAATCCGCTTACCGGCTCATCAACGGCTCATTAGTGATAATCTCAAAACCTGAAACGGGTGAGAACATTGGAGTTCCCGTTATTAACCGTACTTTTATGGATGGTATCAACCGAAGGGGTCATCTCGAGTAAGTTACCCATGCCGTAGGCTGATCCGGCAATTTGCCGTTATTATTGTTTATTGTGCTGGTTCCCCCCTCATTATCCGCTAGGAGATATCGGCATAAAAGAGAGGAACACCAAGAGGAGTTTTTGCATTTCCTCTTTGGGACAGGTGGTAGATCATAGTAATATAACTCATAACTATTATTAACTATAGCATGACGATCGATTCATGGAGTTTGCGCTTCACTTATATTAATTCTTCAGCTACACACGAAGAATCATGTTTTAATTAAGAATCAGCTGGTTGTAACTACTTTCCCAGCTGCAAACTCTGTAGCAGCACTAACGAGTTTAACACATCAACGGACACGGACCATCGTGTCTAAAGCAATCATAAATCAAAAATCAATCTCAACAAGTAAACTAAACGGAAATCAAACATAACAAGTAAATACAAACGGAAGAATCAAAAGTGATTGGTCGTGGACCGAGTTTTAGAGAGTGTGTCACTTAGTGACCGTTGATCTCGGTGGTCGATTGTCTAATACATTCGCCAATTGAACTAGAGATCAAGCTTTCATTGTCATTGAAGGTGTTCATAGTAAACAGAGGAGGTTGTCCAAAAGTACTAGATGTAGTAGAACTTATGGATTTTCTCTTTTCTTTTGTACTGGGAGCAATCGAACTACGTCTGGAATTCCTGACACTGGTGTAGTCCTGATCGTCACTATCAGAAGATTCAGGTGAAATCAAGAACTTGTTAAGATTTGAAGGACCATTACTCTTTGCAGAAGCTGAATCCTTTCTTCCCAAACTCTTCAAGCTACCAAATCTAGATTTTATGGATTGATTGGGAGATCCAGTGTCGTTCAATTGTTTTGATAATTGAGACGAGGTGGAAGGATTTCTGTGTTTGGCAAAGGAAGGACGTTTTGAAAAGTTTGGGGGAACTGGTGCTTTATTATTTTTCAAGGTTGGTATAACACCTTGTGAGTACGAGCCTTTGAAAGAGGGTCTTCTGGAGAACTCATCATTGCTGATCATATCCGCATAACTGTAAAAGGAGAGGGCGGAAGCAGACGAGGTCAACTTAGGAGGAGAAACTGGTGATTGAGATTGGTTTGGTTGATTAGTGATATTTGTATTGATTGACTGAGGAGAGGTCAATTGGTTGATGGAATAGCTGGAATTTTTTCTGGACGGAGTAAAAGGTCTGCCCAATGCCATATTAAGACCAAGTACCGACGAATTACGACGGTTGGAATAAATCATCTCAACATTGTCAAGATTTGTGTCATTATCATTGAGAAGTTGTGCGGTTGCATCCAAAGCTGGAGGAATGTAGTCCTCATTCTTCAAGTATGGAGCAGTAGGGATGGAGATGGATGAATTGTGAGTGTAAGATCTAGGTCTTCTATGAGAACCACTGGAACTTCCCAGGGTTTGTGAGGTAAGTGGTTGGGGCTGGCCCAACACAATAGAGTCCTGGACAGATCTTTCAAAGATGTTGGACTCTGGATGGTCACAGAGAGGATGAGGTTGGTTTTCATCTTCGGGAGATCCCAAAGGAGAATGGAACTCTCTGGAGCCTGGGGAGGTGGATGTGGATGATTTGGAAGCAGGACTCATGGGGGCAGCAGAGTCGGCGGCCTTGGCGGCCTTATCATCGTTACCAAATGAAAAAAGCGATAATCGCTTGGAGTGGTTGTGATCAGGACTCATTTCATAAGACGGAGGAAACGATACTAACAGGTAATAACAGGCAGAAACAACAGGAAAACAACGGCAGATAAAACCTAGGTCAAGAGAAATGGGGTGATTATGATGGATGGAGTGATATGACAGGATACGTGAAGGAGTAGATAAAGACTAACAACACTACTTAATTACTAACGATGTAATCTGCACCCTGGAAATCCAACCACTATATACTGAGGGAATTGCAATAGTGCCCCGTTGGGGGGTACGGGTCGTGCGCGGTGACCGGCGTGTGCAGGAGGGGTGTCTGCGGGAGGTGCAGGGTCTGAGGGGATTTAGATAGAGTGAAATTGGAGAGCAAAGAAGGATAAGATGGTGTTGGATGTCATTATTAGGGGAACTAGTTGATGTCAAATATATATCGATTCAATTAGTTTATACCTTTACTGTTACAATTATAATCCCATCGTCGAGCTGGCGGTGGGCGCACGACGTCGCACAATGCATCCAGATTAGATCCCGATATGGGCCAGTGCCGTAGTTATCTGCATACTGCAGACCAAAAGAGCCACACGGATATCGCACCACCGTTGGCAGGCAGTGGTTGCACTCGTGGCAAGTACAGAAGCGTGTGGCCAGTGGGATCAGAAACGTTACTGACGGAAGTGAGGGGGAATGTAACCTCAACGGATTTAGTTACACCGGTTATGATTGGCTTACGCACCCGTTTTAAAAATGGGGCTTTTTCAGTGAGTGTTGGTCGTGCTCCCGCCTAATCGGACACCGATCGCACACAATCTGACAGACACTCCCGGTAAATACAACACAAATTCACCGCCGGGTCATCCGGAGTTGCATATGGGTGCGGGGCCTGTCATGGTCTCGTGATACGTCGAGGTCACGTCAACCGGAACCAGGGAGACGCCGGTCACGTGGATGCCCGCTGGTCGTGATATATTGGTGAGGAGTCGCTAAAGGTCACTGTTCCCTAAAGAGGGGACAAACTATGACATTTGTCAGGTAAACTGGATCAACTAAAAACTGCTGAAAATTGATATGTCTGAAATTTCGGCGATAATTGCACATCCTACACTCAGTACCACTTGTGCCAACTTTAACTATTGACTTTATTAGCTTTGCTCGTGACAGATAGATCGACAATAGGTAAACTGCATAGACCAAAATATAGTCAGAATTTAAGCCATCACCAATGCAGACCATTTTAGGGCCGTACATTATGAGCCTCCCTGAGCAGTAGCCTAAAATGCATGGGTATTGGGGCAAAACCATTTTTTTTGGTTCGGTGGTATATCCCAGTTAGGTGGTATATCCCAGTTAGGTGGAATATCCTAGTTAGGTGGAATATCCTAGTTACGTTGGCAGTGTGGGAAGCCAAGATTAGCAATAAGAGTTTAAATTCTTAACAATTGCATTGGCATTTGCACCCATGGAACATGTACAACAAATGCGAATGAATCCTTAGAGCACCATTTTATTGGTGATGTAGCAAAAGTTATTAAGACACTGCTAGAAGTCGATTTAGACAAACTAGTTATGGTCAAATTGAAATTTATAATAATGTTTTTAATTATGTTGAAATACTAATCTATTGAAGCCAACACAATTGAATAAAACTAGTAGTGGCACTAGTAATAAGTATCTGTTGTTGGAGTAATCATATAGTGCTCATGTCTCGTTTGATTCAAACTTCGCTTGACATTGCCTCAACCATAAATCCAATAGGTCTTGCTAGCCCAAAAAGGGCCACCGCTAACACTAATTAGGTTTATAGGGGGTAGATAGTTTCATTTCGGATTGCAGCCGAATTATTCGGGGTGATTAGGGTAACCCGTAGACACCAATTCAAGCCTAACATAACTATGACATTGGTGACTCTCTCTTTCGAGTAGACATGCCGATTAAGTTTTCAAGCATTCTAATTTTTATTTGCAACGGCTTGTACGATGTGGGGGTAATCTGGAGAGGCAGTGATATCTATATTTTAGTCAATATCCGTCACATGGAAACTTCAATCACCAGCCTAGATAACGCGAGACCAAATTAATTATTAAAATGGTTATTTAGCATGCAAACAGGTATTTGATCCATCGATAGTAAGTGGAGAAAAAGAAATGATTCTTGCTAAGTCGTACCATTGAGGAAAGTCCAATTTTTTAATCTAATCGTTGAAATCAGTAGATTTAACCCCGAAATAATTCTCATTCAGCTTGGCAAGTGAAGAAAGCAATTTGGAAACAAATTCCTTCTATTTACTCATCCAAGGGCAGTTCAGAACTTTAAAGCAGATGTATCTTGTAAAGATTGCTGCAGATGGTAATTTGCTGTAATTATCTTTAGATAAGTCACAAGTAGATTGTGTAGAATTTTTAATTTGGAGAGATTTTGTAATCTCGATGCTGTTTAAACAGTATACAAGAAACGTTGGTTAATTTTCAAGTGCTCAGAGAGCATTCGTAATGAGATATTGAATCCAAAACTATACCTCGTGGCTGATTTTCTTGCACAATTCTTTTTAGGGTAGCTCAAATTTTAAAACCCATACTATTGCATGCTTATTTCAAGAAGTAAAACTAATTAAATAATTTATTCAATCCTCTTATTATTTCTGTTTGAGAAATATCAAATAATATTGTAATGTTCAATGGATGTCATGTAATACAAAAAAAATTATACACTTTAACATTATTTTGTTTACGGTATTTAATGATTCAGATTTTTGTAAAATATTACAAAATATGTAAAACTTTGTGAAAATCTTGTTCATACGGTAGTTCCAATTTTTCCTTATCCATCTGTCCATATCACATATATCCTTCATGATCATTTTGGAATTTTACCTTCTACCTCCTCTTAGTCAGATTCTTTATTAATATTAGACGATACATCCTTTGTCTCCATTAGATAAAATCGTTAATTATAATTAGGAAAATCATGTAATTTCATTATTGTTAATACATATCTGTTTTTCACATATAGTCTCATGGCATCTACCTTAATTCGGCAGTTTCTCTGTTTCACAATCATCTCAATTATACATGTCGCAGTTGATAGTAAGATCTTAGATACCGCATTAGATCTACTCCCACACTATCACGCGAGAATTGATTGATCATACCGAACCAACCGGTTCTATGCCGATATGAGCCAATCCAAACCGATTACAGAGTCTCCCGGTGAAGCTCATAGAACCCCTTCATTCCGGGAAGTCACCCCAACACCAATGTCAAATTACCACCACTCTAAGGCCTCTGCATTATCACCACCTTCAGCATTACTACCAAAGGCACAACTGTCATCTCCTACCACCAACATATTACCCCGTGAATCTAGACAGAGGAGTACCACCACCACATCCATTGAATCTTTTAATATTCAGTCGATAGAAACCAGAAATGACAGAAGCGATAGAATCGACAAGAATGTTAGAAATCCAGCCCTTTCTGGATCCAACGTGTCCAATGGAATCTCAGGAGGAGTTACGGATGATTCAAGTGACGAGGAACAATCTCATAATACAACGCATTCCCCCCACAGATCCTATTCTACCTCGAACATACGTAAGGCCAATAGCATGAACCGTCACAACCAGCAACAGCAACTCAATAATCATAGAGACGAGATTCTGAACAACATACGAAGAATTCGAAGCGCTACAACCTCAAACGTGGACGGGTTGCGACAATTATCGTCTCCTACCCCAGAATCTTTCCCAGTTACTTCCACTATTTTGGGAAATAATAGTCCATTTACAAATATAAGAAGGGTAAGTAATAGGTCGGAAACCTCAATCAACCCAGAAAGCCCTACTTGGTTACTTAGTGATTTACTAGCAAGTTTTAGCAACATAAAGGACATGGATGAATACCAGATTGTGGGAAAAGGAAATAATTTGGTGTTATTGTTTCAGCAACATCCCAACCTCAAGAATGAAATATTGACCAAAAATTTCTTAAATAAGATCCAATTTATGTTCCAGCACAATGTCAGTGAAGTCAGAAGCGTGGGGTTCCGTATATCACGGTATATCATATCAAATTACGAATCTTTGATAGTATTGGTACAATATAAGGTATTGATCTATATAATCATTACAATGTCCACCACGAGATCTTCATTGGTAGAGAAAGAGCAAGCATTGAAATTAGTAAGGGAATTTTTAACTATAGACAATGGTACCGATTGTCTTTCCATTGGGGTCATTAAGTCACTAATTGCATTGATTGAGAGTAGTAACGAGATAATGGATGCGAACGAGGGCCTCAATGGTATCTCAAATTTTGGTTTACAAGAAGATTCCAAGGAACCAGCAGTTTCAGATGCCTTTAAAACAATATGTGTGGAAACTATATGCGAGATTTCTTTATTAAAGCCAGAATTGATATTTCATAGTGGTGGTTTCAGAATTATCATCAACACAATTATTGAGGGGTCTGTGGAAATGTCTTCAAATTGTCTTTTCGTTCTTTTTAAATTGCTAGATTTGAAAAAATCGAGGCATTTATTAAGAAACGGTTATGATTTGATATCAATCACCTCTATTTTCTCAACTCTCAGCGAGCAGGACTCAAGTTCTGACGATAAAAAACACGAAACAAATAAGTTTATGATTCAAAAACTTCAAAAGGCATCTTTCCTCATTACTCTTTTACTTAAAAATTTCAATGGACTCATGGCATTTTCAATTTACGACTTTCGGATGCTTCGTGATCTAATTTCAAACCTTCACAAGCAAAATACATTAGTACGCGAGTACATTTTGGATATTTTATTTGATGTTCTTAGAATCAAAAGTTTACCTTGGCTACCAAGAAGTTCAATTGGGGATATACTAAGAATATTTAATTCCTATGTGAACTTGGATTCCAGTGAAGATATTTTTGATTACAATTACGATAAAAATGAGAACTCTTTTGAATACAGTCTCGTTAATCATTATTGTGGGTTATTGACACTAATTCTAGTTAAGAACGGGATATTTGAGTTATTGGTAGAGATCATAGACCAAAATTTCAATAAATCCAACACATCCAAAGCGACCTCACTATTGACTCATTTATATTCAATGTGTAATAATCTTTTGCCTGCGGAATTAATTGAAAAGCAACTGATAAATTTTAACATGTCGTCTCAGTCTTCGTTTGAAATCGATAAGTCTGCCAGAAATAAATTTGAGCCTACTAAAGATTATAATTCTTCGTTAAAAGTACATCTTCGAAAGATCAATATATCTGCTAGATACAATATTGACGATTTGGAATTTAAAAATATGATTTCAAATACGAGGATCTTGACAGTAAAAGAATTCGAAGACTGGAATTGGCAATTATTACTGACAGTGATCCAAGGACCGTTGTCTAATCCTAAAAGATTTGACGAAGTATTAGAAAAAACACCGAAATTTTTCAAAAGACTAATGTCATTCTTCAGGCCTTTCAAATTTCGATTTTGTAACATATTAATAGCTTCAAAAAATTCAACCAAATTTATAAATATTGGGTGTCAGCTTATTGAGCTTTTTTTGAGCCTTGAAGCAGGTATTAAATACCTTGGCACAAATAAGATTTTACCTCAGCTTACAGAAATCATGGCTCAGATTGATCCTTATAGTGGAGTTATGGCTAAAGAACCTATTCTCTCCAAGAAAAGATTGGAAGGGACAGTCAG
Organism: Suhomyces ambrosiae; assembly: GCA_030568575.1. Taxonomy (NCBI): domain Eukaryota; kingdom Fungi; phylum Ascomycota; class Pichiomycetes; order Serinales; family Debaryomycetaceae; genus Suhomyces; species Suhomyces ambrosiae. Next base: position 96,814 of record JAJMGA010000020.1, read on the forward strand.
TTATGGATATCTCAAATTTATCGGAAAATTTAGTGGATCTCTGGCAGGACTTGCATTATTAGAGCATTGGCAAATGTTCACTATATTTCAAAATATCATTGATTCTAGCGCCGATAGCCATAACAACAATTTATTCATAATCACTTTATTCAAAAACATCGACTTTTCCTTAGATTCTCAATTTAGAATCATTTTACTTAAGAGCTTGAAGGTGTCAAACATTAAAATCAAAATGTTTGTCATAAAGGAACTTTTGCCTAGACTTATCAAGGACAAGCAATGTGAAGTATTCGTTATAAAAATTTTGGTGAATAACCTTTATAACCCTAGTAAGGAACTTGTTAAATTGCTGGTGAACATGTTGAACGAATATTACAAATCAAGCAATTACGCCGAGTTGGGATATTTGATTGATCTTAACCCTTCAATTCATGTTCTTTCAACTGTTGAGGGAGGTGAGAATTTATTGGTGAACTTTTTGTCGATTCCAAAAGGTTTTAAATACTTGGAAGACAAAGGATTCATTGACCGAGAATTTGAAAAATGGGTTAATATGAACGATTTTTCCTATTTGACCAGTATAGAAGGATTGATTCAGACCAGTTTCTACCCATTTGCTGGAACTGGATCACGGATATTGGCAAGGGGAAGCAGTACTGAATCTTCTGGTAAACCTATTGCTGATACTTTTTGTTCGCTTCAATTTTTCAAGTACTTACTTTCAACAGAAGAAGGACTTAACTACTTCTCTAATTTCAAGCAACGTAACTATCTTGATCAAATCATCAATGAAATTGAAATCATTTCAAGCCAATTGAAAGCGCATGATGGGTACATTGAAGTGGAAAATCGTGAATATGGTCATACATATTTGATAAATACCCTCAAACAAAATCTATGGATAATTGGGAGTATTGCACTGGCAAAGTATGGTATCCAGTTACTAGATCCAGTATACAGTGTTACATCGAAAAAGAATATTATAGATACCATCCTTGATTTGTTTGAGACCTGCTCAATTTGGCAGATTCGGGGACTTTGTTTCTACGTTATTGGTATGATAAGCTCAACTATCGAAGGTATAGAAATTTTGGATGAGCTAGAATGGGTAAGTGTGTGTGACTGTTATAATAACAGTAAAAATCTAGCGTATCCAAAGAAAGATATTGCTAGAATTTTTAACGTTGAAGTATCAAATCCATACAGGGATAGGAACTATTTCTGGTCTAGAAATGGAACAGCTCAAGATAATAAAGCTAAAATGGGTAATATTACCGGTAGCACATATTCTAATCATAATATTTCAAGTTCAAGTGTGGATTTAATTGAAACAGATATGGAAGACGACTTCTTGAGCATGAGCAACTTACAGAAGGTTAATGAAAGGATTATAAACCAGATCCATTTACTCAATTCAGTCTTGGGAAAGATTGAACGGAAGGCTCACAAAGAATTAATAAAACTAAAGAAGAATACTCCTGAAATTTTCAATAATCCCCATTTGTTCTTGGAAGTGGTGAGGATTATTGATCGAGGAAATTTTAAGTTTCACAAACGGAAGTTTATTTTCGAATTATTCCTTGATACAAAAGTTTTGGAAGGTATTTCTAATAGAAAAGAAAGAAAGAATTCGATAAAATAGGTGGATGACTATAACGTCGACACTTGCTAGAATTAATTACGAATTATTACCGATTATTATGTAGAATTATAAGCTTGATAACCTATTAACCTGTGCGATAGCCTTGAGTTTAGATTGGACGATGGCGATGAATTCTGAAATAAATAGAAAACTGTATCCGATTTGTTTCTTGAGATACGAGCCATATTCTAATTTATTATTGAAGGGAGTAATCGAAAACCAGGAAGAATGCACAATTAACCTTTATTTCTGTAAATGTGCTTGTAATATATCGATATCTGTTTTGGGTACTGAGTCTGACACCGCCAATTGTCGCAAGGGTTCATACCACTCACTTTCTATATTCAGCACTCCTGATTAACGGGATCTGAAATTAACATCAAGTGGATAATTTGACAAAATGTGTAATTGCCAAATTGAAACGTCTAGTTGGCAACCGATCAATTTGATATAACTGATTGAGAGTGGTCACATGTAGTCAATTGTTTGGCACTTATTCCTCTATGTTATTCCATATGCATTACTCTTTCTTTATCTTTTTTTTGAGGGAATCTACACCAGCCTTCCTTTTCTTCCCTGGTTCTTCCTCTTCGGCATTCTCATTCTCCGGAAAGTTTAGAATCAAGTCTTGGCCCCGATAATCGTTTACCACACCCTTTGCAGGTAATTTAATCGGCCTGAATTTAGCAGTGACAAGGTTAGGAATGTTTCTTCTGCACCAATTATCAGCATCTTGAGGATTGGTTTCTATAGTCAGTAAATCATCGTTTATAAGTTCTGGAATAGTTTCAGTCACAAATAAGTTCACCAAATGGTTTCGATCCACATCGATACTTGCCAGGTGCTGTAAATCTAACACCGGTTTCAAAAGGCGGCCCAAGCGAGGGGCTGTTTGAGCAATTTGAATAATTCTGGTATTATCAAAGACATCCCTATCCAACTCAACCTGGTCCTCTACCTTATTATACTCCTCTAGAATACGAAGCAATGCATTGTTTCTGCGGTGGAAATAGTAGAGTGCTTGACGCTGAGCTTTCTCCTGATTAAAGAGTTCGGTGGATCTGTCGTGGGCAGCTTTGAACTGTTGCTTATATTGATGATAGAGATTACGGTAGTGAAACTGTGGCACGTCCGGGAATGGAAGGGGAGCCGGGGGTTCTGGTTCAGGATCTTCCTCATCTTGATCTTCTTCTTCTGGTGGATCAGAGAACTGGGTCTCGTTTTGCTCGATTTTAAGTCCGACTGGGACTACTGAAGCTGCTGGATTTGGAATGGGGAATTGGCTAGGTACACCAGTAGATATAGAAGGTAATTCTTGCGGTGAAATCGTGGAAGCTGGTGGAATGGTGGAAGTTGGTGGAATGATGGAAGCTGTTGGCACTGTCGGTGTGGAGTAGATTGGTGGAATGGTTACGGCCTGGGGAGCAGTGGAAACTACGGTTGGAACTATGGGATTTAACTGGACTGCATTGGGGTCGGGATGCTCCTGCTTGATGGGGGTTGGTTCATGTGGATGGGACATTAGTTGGATTACGGTTGTGGGTATGGTGAAGATTAAAGGTGTGCTAATGTCGTTACTTGGATAACCCGATGTCGCACAATGTGAATGATGTCGCACAATTGAATCTTACTTTACAATGATCATGAATGTGATATTTATTCAAAAGGGGGCGTGGAAGATTTCTGAGAGACATTCCTAAACTCACAGAATAATGAGTTTAAAATATAACAAAAATACGAAGATAACAATAATATATGATATATAATATAATATTTAAGATATTTATATAGGAGTAATGCGTAGTCACCCAATTCTTTATTGTATGAACATAGTCTTCATGGAGTAGCATTCTTGAAGAGGGTATGCGTATAGTAAGAGTATTAATAGAGTTTTGTAATTATTTTTGAATACAATTTCTGATAATAAATAATTAAATTGATGATCACAATTTAGATGTTTCGTCTTAGACTCTATTCTAATGTATTGCCATTTACATATACGAACCACTTTGTTTTGTCTACTTGCAAATAGATCAAAGAATCATGGGGTAATATTGATAAGGAACATCCAATACTTCAAACTACTCTCGTGTCCTGAAGTATTAATTAATTTGTAATCTCTCAATATCCTCTCGTACTCTGAAGAATAAATATAATTATCATTAAATTATAAGTACCGCCTTCCTAATTGAAAAGGTTAAATAGTTTTCTAACTGTCTGTTCGCTCATTACTCACTACTTACTGCTCACTACTGATTTGATTCGGAACTCTTTTGATTCATAGTTCAGGTTCATCATCAATGTCGTCCAATGTCGCGAATGCCATTACCGTGTATGAGACGCGTATTGAAATAATCACCATAATTAACAACCTTTGTATTTGCTGCTTCAAACAATTCTGATATTTGACTCAGTGTATTTTCCTATCGATTCATCTACCAGGGCAAAGTAGACTTTTTTTAATATGTCAATTGTGTCACTTCTCGGCATTGAGGTACTTAACAACCCCGCCAAATTCAACGACCCCTATGAGTTTGAAATCACCTTTGAGTGCTTGGAACCTCTCAAAGAGGATTTGGAATGGAAGCTCACCTATGTGGGTAGCTCCCGGTCGTTGGACCACGATCAAGAATTGGATTCTATTCTCGTTGGACCAGTTCCAGTGGGTGTCAATAAATTTTTATTCCAAGCAGATCCTCCTAGTCCTGAATTAATTCCTGCTAGTGAGCTTGTTAGTGTGACAGTGATTTTATTGAGTTGTTCTTATGCTGAAAGAGAGTTTGTTAGAGTGGGGTATTATGTGAATAATGAATATGATTCTGAAGAATTGAGAGAAAATCCTCCAGCCAAGGTTCAGGTCGATCATATTGTAAGGAATATCTTGGCTGAAAAACCAAGGGTGACCAGATTCAATATTGTGTGGGATAACGAAGATGGAAATGCAGATGAATATCCTCCTGAGCAACAAGTAGACGAAGAGGAAGAAGAGGAAGAAGAAGAACAGGAAGAAGAAGAGGAAGAGGAAGAAGAAGAGGAGGAGGAGGAGGACGAACAGGTGGAGGGCCAAGAAGATGAGGAAGAAGACATTGAGGAGGACATAGATGAGGTGGATGACAAGAGAAGTAACGGAAGTGCTACTCCAGTGGACACTGTACAAAGCTAAAGTAATCATAATATAAATCCCATAATAACAGTTTCAATTATCGACAGCGAACATTTCAACTTGAGTTAAGCTTTAGTGTGATTTGTTGAAACAAACATGCTTGACTGCATTTAACCCCTTTGGTGAAATTAGTTGAACTGAATATTCTTTGCTCATTCCTACTGATAGTCAAAAATATCATGTCCCATAAAAATACCTACAATCAAAATCTCTACGATAACTCTTTGGGACATTAACTTTCTACATTTTGCCACCTTGTGGTTTTCTGTAAAATATTCATAGATCTATTTATAATCCTCAATCAATTCGTTCAAAACCTGTGATAATCGCCCTAACACTTGAAAATTGAAATGTAATGGCACTGGAGAGTCCCGCAATCGAGCTGTCCACTTATCTGGATGCCATCTTATTCTCTCTGACTTTAATAAATCCACTTCGGCTTCTTGGGGTAATTTAATTTGAGTATAAAATTGGATTACCTTGGATTTATCACTTACCATTTCAATTAATCGAACTATCGGAAGGTTTTCTTGGATGTGATAGTATGCTGGTTCTATTGGGAGCTTTGTAGAGGCTAAATACTGGTCTCTAAGTTCCGGTATTGGGGAAGGTGTGGGTGCGTTTTTCATGTATGGATCGTTAATCCTTTTATCTCCAATGTGAATACTCCCATTACTTTCGTCCATTAAGCCAGCTGAACTTACTGGAAATTCACCCACTATCTCATATTTTTTATTTATAGGAGTATAGTCGTTTCTTGTATATGCTTGTTTAAGATCCAAAGATGTATGGTTACTGGTAGGAGTTTGGTAAGTGTACTGGGGTTGAGGTTGAGGTTTTCCTACAGGCTTGATGAACTTATAGCCATTAACCGGTTCTCCATATTCTTCATTGGAAAATCCCGGGGGAGTAGAACTTCTGGAATTTGCAGGGGTACTCTGAGATATTGGTGTAGATTGAAGCTGCGAATTTACTCCCGAAAGTCCACCTGATGGAGGGGGTGAAGAAGAACTTAGATCTTCGTCCTCATTATCTAGATCACTATCTTCACGGTTCTGTGCATACAATTGGCTTATGATTGAATTTACATCAGTTTTCATGGAATTGGATAAATTCAACAATTTTCTAGAAGGCGTACGAGTAGAAGGGGTGGATTCATGATTCTTAAATTTCAATTTCTTTCTTTTTGGTTGGACAGGACATGGAGTGGAGTCGCTATTGGAAAAACTCAATTTATGAAGACTGGAGGCCGAATTTGTATTGCAAATCGACATATGTTGGTCTTGGTCGTTATTCTTATCGTAATCATTCGTGTCATCATTCGTGGATACTTTGTCCTTGTGATTGTGGTGTTGGGGTCGTATATACTTCCGTTTATAGTCTATGACGGAGGGATTCTTCGGGGTCAATACCATGAGTCCGGGTGATTCAATGTGTTGACGTTTGCGATGATTAATATAGACAGGTGGGGACGAGTTTACGAGTCCACCGGAGCCTGAGTCTTCATCTTCTTTGAATTCAATATCGCTTTCTGTATCGTTTGTAATGGTTTTATCACCTAAACTGAACTCATCTTCATCATAATCCGGACCACCAGCAGAGGCCTGGTCTTGGAGATCGATTTCCGATTCCAAATGAAGGTTATCAAGTTTACTAATTGGAGACATAAATGACATTGAGATATTGGATGACTCTGAAGAAGGCACGCTGTTCATTTTGCGGTTGTTCAACGGCGTGGAAGCACCGGCCAAGTCCATATCGAGTGGAGAACGCGTACCCTTGGGTTCTTCGTCCTCGTCCTCTCTATAAGTATGGCGATACCACGGAGTGTTAGAAGTGGAGGAAGAGGAGGAAGGTGGTGGAAGTGGCAGGTGGGTATTTTGAGACGCTGAAGTGACACAGGGGGGCTGGAGGTTGGGTATGGACGATGCCGTGAGTTTGTTGGAGCTTGAGGAGGCTCCTGGAGGTATGGGAAGGACCATGAATGGAGAAAGTGGTGTTTGTTTATGAAGGAGGCATCACGTGAGATAAATACAAACTGGCGGAGTGTATATAAGCAAGGAACGAGGTGATGTTTCAGGAATGTGTACCATGATACACACCAGTTGAGAACGGGTCGTGCGGCAATAAACTACTGCAAATTTATGATTAATCGTGCCTGATTCAGCACTTTAGTTCAATGGCAAGTGATGGGTATTCCTGGTGGAGGAGAAGCGTATTCTGGAAATAACCAGACTGTAAGTTTCCAGAGAAATGGAAGTTTTTGAGTATAAGGGCTTATTTTAATAGTGGATGGAGATCAACGTGACAGAAACACGCTTGGGACTAATAAACTATGGCCAAGGGCATATCAGTAAGATTTTAGACTAATAGAGCTAACAGTTAATGTGCTAATGTGCCAAATAAGAAGGATAGTTATGTAGAGTATGGGCCAAGTAAAGACTAGTGAGTGCCAATTATGAGATGACGGCCAACTAAACAGGAAAGTAAATTAAGTATCACAAGGCAGAGAGGCCATTAAAGAGCAGAGTATATCCAATGCGAGAGTTGTCTCTATGATAGGCATGGAACACAAGCAGTGTGACTATAGACCTGCTCATGATACCAAGGGTATAGTTGGTTGCAAACCTGCCATTGAGTTGCCCGAACCTTGTGGTGGGCCCACTTCTAATCCTGGTTGCCATGTGGTGCCATCAAAGTATGGGTTGATGAAAAACCACACTGTCCACCACACTGCACTTTTCTGTGACCAATTCAATTCTACTAGAACTACAACAAAGAGTGGTTGTGGTAGTGTAGACATAAACCTGGTGCGATTAAGCCATATTCAAAGAATACGATCAAAACAGATTTTAAGGAGCTCAACAGTGCTACCAGGAACAGTACATGGCCACCAGCAGAAACCTTTCACTAGCTGCTAGTCCTAGTGGATGGTTTCTGGAATGATATGGCCCATTTGGTGACCTGACTAACTCGATGGTCCATGATCCTCATCTTATCGCTTATCTGAACCATCTACATGCAGGTTGCGGGGACCAAAGACCCCTCCAACTCCGATGACCACTCCGCCGACTTCGGTCACCCAACAGGTGCTGGCAATCACACGACACCCACTGCCACTTTTAATCCTCCACTTGCTGACTATCACCTTATCTCTCGATCCGAGCCGGTCGCACTTTCGGGAGGCCATCTACTGTGGCGACCCGGAATCCTCCAGTTGGCAAGGCAAAGAAGGGCCCCATCCAATTGAGATGGATCTGGGGAAAATATGAGTTTCTACCCTCTATTGTCACCGCAGCTTGGCTACTATGGTGGTTCCTTAGTGATTCCCGGTGGAGGATTGTTCAGTATCGGACTCCGATGGCGTGCGGCACGTGGCTCCATCACCCGGGTTTTCAATTGCGCCACCTTATCTTTCACTTATTTAAGATAGTGGCTTCCCTTAGTTGATCTTTATGACCTTTCTATGGACTTCTAGTATTACTGTGGCCGGTACCATAGCTGCCGGACCCAATCTCTCTTTCCAGCAAATTGCTCTCCTCACCTTTGAAGCTGTGCTTGAGGTGGTTATCATTTGCTTTGCTGGTTTCATAGCCGCTAAAACAGGATTGTTGAATAATAGCGGACAAAAAGTACTTTCGAGACTTAATGTGGATTTGTTCACTCCTTGTTTGGTGTTCACCAAGTTGGCTCCATCACTTTCCTTCCAGAAAATGGCAGATATCGTTATCATTCCCATTTTCTTTGCGGTCTCGACAGTGATTGCATATGGATTTTCGAGACTGGTATCGGCGATTCTTCACTTGAACGATCCAGAATCCGACTTTGTCACTGCCATGGCCGTGTTTGGTAACTCAAACTCCCTCCCAGTTTCCTTGACATTGCTGTTGGCATACACATTGCCAGACTTGCTCTGGGAAGACATCGAAGGCGATTCTCCAGATAAGGTGGCGTCTAGAGGTATCTTGTATCTCTTGATCTTCCAGCAGTTGGGTCAGATTCTCCGGTGGTCTTGGGGATTCAATACCTTATTGAGAAAAAGATCACATGTGGAATTGAACACCTATTATTGTGATGGTACAAAGGGGTTATTGGCACACAGGCACGATGATGAAGAAGAAGAAGAGCCGTTACTCGAAGGATTTGATGATCAAAATAGTTACATTCAAGAGTCAAGAGTGGCTACAAATAATACCGACCAACCAAGTTCTACCAACCATTCTGGCTCTTCTTCCTCCTCTTCATCTTCTATTGTATTGGATATTCCTGATCATTACAAGCGTCTCAATCAGTATATTGCCAATCCTACCATTATCAATAGAATCAAGCATTTGTGGGTTGCCATTACCCATTCCCGTGCCGTGGCTGCTGTGTTGCACTTCATGAACCCTCCATTGTACGCCATGGTCATCTCTATCATTGTGGCTAGTACTCCAGCACTCCAAGATATGTTTTTCAAAGATGGATCGTCATTTATTGGCAATACGATTACTAAATCTGTATCGCAATTGGGTTCTGTTTCCATTCCGTTAATTCTTATTGTTTTGGGATCCAATTTATATCCTTCGAAGGATATCCCCAAAGCTTCTAGACATCATACCAGAATTGTTGTTGGAGCCTTGTTATCACGTATGATACTTCCACCATTGGTACTTTTGCCTATCATTGCATTGTGCGTCAAGTACATCAATATCTCCATTTTGGACGATCCTATATTTTTAATAGTGGCCTTTGTGCTTACTATATCTCCTCCTGCTATTCAACTATCCCAGATCATCCAACTTAATAATATTTACCAAAAAGAAATGTCCGGAGTGTTGTTCTGGGGTTATGTGGTTTTGACCCTTCCTACAACAATTTTTATTGTGGTTACAAGTTTGGAAGTGTTAAAATGGGCTCAATAGAAGGCTGGTATTAGTCCGTGATAAATAAATTAGCTGACTGACTAGTTTGATAACCTGAACTTAATTAGGTTGGGGAAACTTGTAGTCAGGGCACTACTTGACAAACTAAAACTCCAGTTAATTTTAAATCATGATTAAACTATAGCATAATATGACTAGGGTTAGTTCCGGCTATGGATTATTGCACTTGAAATATATAATAATTTACAGTTAATTTAGCAGTTGTAGTCGAAACATGGGTTGGGGATCCCAGCACACTTTCTCTTCAGCACCGTATATTCATTCTTATCTACATAAGTGAATAATTTGTTGCGTCAAGTTCTAGGGATTCAGTTAGTTTCAAGGTATTAAATTGTTTAGAGAGTGAGTGGTTAGCTGCTGGTCAATCTCGAAGTTTTCCAGTTGATTAAACCGCTCACTGATTTCAGTCATTTAACTTTTTTGTTTCCTTTTCTCACTCCTATACTTAAATTACATTTAGTAAAAAGATTAACTACCAAGTGATTATTCAAATTATAAAACCATGTGTATTAAATTTTAACAATTGAATCTTACATGGATCAAGTTTGGCGGTTGTACAGATGTAGGCGTAGTACCATTATGTCCAGCGGTAAATGTCGCGTCATCAAAAGTAGGGATATTTCGGTCGCTGTTGTATATGGTGTCGCGCCTATATTGTATAGGGAAACGGGAATGTTTCAGGTGGTGAACTAGTAGAAAGAATAAATTTGAGCACGCTGGAGACGACTAGTGCACTAGTGCATAGCAGAGAAGGGAATGGTTAGTGGAACAAGATTTGATTCCAGGGTGTTTGCGTTACTTTTAACTTTTGTTCTATGATTAAAGTATTTTAATTAATTATATTATCGCAGAGACATGAAGTAGGCTAAAATTTCAACAGCTGCTTTTGCACGCCGATGTTCCAGTTGTCCCACTACTTAGCATAGTGATATTCGAGCCTGTGTCTCAAAGAGAGATACGAAGTAGAAGTTATATTTCGGGAAATGAAAGTGCGACATTTTCGTAACTACTATAGTCTTGACTTACAAAATTATTTAGGATCTCGAGAGCTGATCATTAGTTCATATTTAATGGGGGAGTAGTAAGGTAAAAAAAGAGTTTTTCTACCAAGTTCACAAGTGAGAGAAAACATATATTAGAAGTCGTACCTCAAATTTACTTATAACAATTATTTCTATAATCCAAGTCTATTCCACTAATACATCCTTAAAACTTTTCGCTCAGTATTTCATCCATAATTCAGACCAAAACCAGGGAATTTTACAATCTTCTGGTAACTGTTCATTGAAGATTGGTGCCTAGAATTCAAAAGTGAAGATTCAATGCATTACGGTAGAAAATAACTTCCAATGCAGATTTATTCAGTTCCACCCCAATTTACAATTGTTACACGCAAATCACATATTTCATGTTGCGCTTAGTAATTCGTATCAAATTATACTTATTATATATATTTTAGTAGGAGGTTTTCGTAGTTTGCGCTCGTTTGGAAGATTTGCGCTGCAAGTCGGGTATTTTCTCCTCACTGCATCTGCCGCTTCTATAGATCTCGCATGCGTAGTCACACTGAGAACTTATTCGTAGAGACGCAAACCATTGCACGCACACGTATGTTAGTCGATGGCCGCATCTAGGTGAGTGCGAGAAATTGACTCCTAATAATTTATCTATTTCATCCTATTGTAATAAACTAAACCGCAGCGAACATTCAGGGTCTGGGATAACGTTAGGATATCGGCCAATAACCAAACCTTTATAAACTTTGCACAATAGAGAAGTACAGGGCTCGCATTTCGGGCCAGATGTCCCGCTCTAATCAATGCATGTACCTTCCTGCGCACGTATGGGCCGTGAACAAGCCCTGTCTCAAATACACAGAGTTACGTAAGCGGGCTCAACGATTACATCCGAACCATATATATATCTACAGGTTCCACTTGACATTTTTTCACTGTTTACCAATGTCGTTAGAAGACTGGGATTGGTACAATAACCTAGATGACCCCAACCCACTGGTTTCCCTCCTGCTAGACCAACATCTTTCTCTCAAAAATCCATCATTATCCCCATCGCGAGCCCCAGAAGATTCCATCTCAGCAACCGTTGCAGCTCCTTTACCATTGGGAGGAATACGCAAACATACCACGTTTAATTTACTCCATTATCGTCAGATCAACAGCATTAACAGTGACTTCAATGCAAGCCTTAGTCCCGGCAGTACTTGCTCATCTTCGTCCTCTATGACATCATCTTCCCCAGGAGGGCATCCTCCATATCAGGGGAACGGCCGATATTACAAGGTTACTACCCTGTCAGGGGTACACTACCGACCAGTCCCATCATCTATGGATTTCTACGAGAATGATCACATTAGTCGGCTGATGATCAAGACCTTTAACCCCGATTCCATGCTTTTGATTCATACAATGTTTGCGTTGGTGGCGTACTACTTGCGTTGCAATTGTTTCAAGATGTTTGCATGGTTCACAAGTAATCAAAGTGTGGAACAGGCCAAGAGGTTACGTAAGACACTCGTGAGACTCTCATCCAAGTACTATGGGTTGGCTATTCATGAATTGCGCATGCTCATCGCCACCGAAGACTTTAATGTGCCAACGGCAGTGATTGTGAGTTCGTTATTGAACAAAGTGTCCATTTACGAGTACTCCGACCTCAACCATTCCATTACTTTCTCCAAGGGTATGGTTAGTATATTTAATGATGTACTATTGAATTTAAGTAATGCAGAGTCCAATATGAATAAATTCAGCAAACTCAGGTCGTCTCAGGATATGGCATGTACCACCAATTACATTGTACATGCATCCAAAACAAAGCATTTTCCTGAGTATGATCCGGCCGTGGTGACTGAATTTTTGGAAACCTTGGACAGGTTTAAACAAATATTATTACAACTAAAAAATTCAAGAACGGGGCCCCTGCGTTCATTAATCTTTCACTTCAATCACTTGTATAATTATACTGTCGAAGTTGCCAACATTCTTCAGGATCACAAGACTACAGAAATCAATGAAGATCCTATAAAATTATACCAGCTTCTTAGACAATGGCTAATTATTATACCCTCCAAAGTCCATAATTTAGAAAATCTATGTGGTGATCCAATCGAAATAACTTTGATGGCTCTCTTCAAATGCTTTTCAAAAATCCTTGAAAGTCTCTTCCCAGCAGTGCTTTTCCACTTCTTACAAGGATTTTGTGGTGGTGTTTCCTTATGGATTGATTCCCGGAATGACTGTCCATTTGTGAATAAATTCTTCCAAAATCTCCAAACAGCTTTTGAAGTACTGCAGTGGGACAAGTTTTCGCTGTTGACTGTAATTGAACCCGAATGGCCAAAAATAGACGATGATCCATTTGGCGATAATGTATTTGAGACTGACTCCTCAAAACAAGATTGTAAATATCAGTTTACAAATGATCAGATTTCCGAAATATTTATGATCAATAGGTATTGTATCCGCTTGAGTTTATTCTTTCAAAAGCGAGCTAATATTCTATCCATCCTTTTCGGAGATCAAAAGATTAGTAATGAAGTCCCTCCCGACATTATCAGGTCAAATATTAACGAAATTATGATTAAGAAATTCAATTCAACTAATATTAATTATTACAATTATCCTCATTTACCCCTTGTGGTTAAGATAGCCAAAACGGCTACCACGCTTAATAACTTGAATACCAAATTCAATGAAATTTATAATTTCAACAAACACCATTTTCAATACTTTTTAAGTAAGGATTCTGACAAAGTTCCTGTGGATTTAGTTAAAAAAGGTAAAATGGATCCAATGCTAAGGATCCACATTTTTAACACTACTAGCATCGAGATAAACGAACAAGAGGAGAAAATCGAACCTAGTTTTTTACCAACAAAGCCGTATCATCTTCAAGCCCCCATGATTCATTACAATATTGTATTTGAAGCACCATTTGGTAAAAGTGTGGTTACGGCACTTGAAGACTCTTACCAAAAGTTATTTGATGGGAAGCATGAAAACGTGCCAGTTGTTTTTGAGACTCATGAAATTAGTGGATTGTTTATTAATGATATAGATCCATTGGTTTTGGCAACTGATTCAGATTTAGCAACGTTATATAATAGAGCCACTCATGATTTAGTTACCAATCATCAAATTTACGAGGTTATTCTCAATTTCTACAATTCACGGAACGAAGTGGTTGCTAAGGACATTAAAAGCAAGAGGAGTGGATCATCTGGGAAGGCTCAAAAAAAGCCCAAAACCAAGGAAGAAGAATGTGACAATGAGATAGAAAACTTTTTTGATGATTTGAATGATGATTACTTTGATTTGAAGTAGAGAAGTGCGTAATGTCATATATCTACTTAAACATAAGCATTTGGGTATTCATTTGTACTAGAGTTTTAAGTTTTCGTCTTTCACCTGAAGTTAATGCAGAGGTTATCGTACGTGGAAATATTCTTCGTATACGTGCGTTTTGCATTGGTATGCACTAAAAATTAAAGTTTACAAAATAATTATAAACTTTAGTGATGATTGGCTCGTACGAGCAGGCTTATAACCAGAGAAAAATTGAATAACCGAAACCTTGAGGTGAATAGCGTAAAGATGAAATACTTATTTATGTACTTACATGTATGCATTGTCATTATATATGTTCTAATAACAATTCCTTTATACGCATATTATATTTAACAACATGCAGCTTCAAGATTTATGCGATGAGAAAAATCCACGTGACTGCCTTGTTAATAGTTAGATATGCGGCTGGGTGCCGACCAGAAGTTCTAATATGTCTAACAAGGTCAGTAGCACCGCTGCATTTGCATATGCGTAGGAAGGTTTTATGCTTACTAGAAACGCATGTTGTTTGAAATTGATAGAGAAGGGCTGTGAGAACGTGATGCATACCTTTTGCACGTGGTATTTGCCTGCAGAAGATTTACTACAAAAAAAAGCTGGATCTACGGTAAATGCGTAGAACATGCAGTTTTCATACTTTTAAACTTGATTAACGCCATGATTGGATCAGTATTTAAGCCTATGCACCTTGTGTTTACCCAAGCACTATAAAATGGGAACCCTTTTATCGAAAATTTCATACTTGAATATAAGCACGTGATATTCGAAATAATCTAAATAGTCAAATAGAACAATAGAAGGGCTAGGGTAAGCTAGGAATTGCTTTTTTCCCTCGCAATACTGCAATACCTCGAATTTCCGTCTTTGGAGCATAGGTTCCTAACCAGCTGTCTGTTACTGCTCATGCGCTACGCAAACCCAATACTCTGCCTTAAAGGGCCCAATGGCAACCGGTGCCTCCACGGTGCCCCCACGCCCTTTTGGATCTATTGCACTGCACCGCGAAGTTTATCAAAGCCTCTACATTTATAGCAGAATATTCTCCCAGATCTTTGCTACCATGTCTACTCTACCCCATATAGACCCTAGTCAATCTTCCGGACCCTAATTAATCCCGCGGACCCTCACTTCGAGGTTCTCCAGTAGTAGACCAGGGATTCGCTGTCGCGCAGTGCATAACCATGCCGTTTTCGGCGGCTGCTGAGCCTTACCGTCACTATGTAGTTTCCCCGGGCTTACGTAAAACCACCACCGCTTAGTGCTTATAATTCAATTGAAGACATATCCTGAGAATTCTCATACGAGACTATCGATTTGTCTGTATTCCTGTATTGTATTTGCCCAGGAGGGCCCTTGTCCTTGCCATAAAATCCAGCCGTGCAAACCCCACCCACTTTTCAGATCCATCACCATATTTAGATCGATCTTGTTTCAGATAGTACACAGCAAATTGACGCATATCACCAGCAGTGATCCAGAGTTGTAATTGAGAAATCGGTCTATTAGGTTTAATATCAAGCACATTCGCATACAATAATTATAAGAAAAGTTCCATACTTGCTTAACAACAATTTATCCTATATCAATAACAATTCATCGATTCAGGTCAAGAAAACCAATTTACCAACATTGATATATTCAAAGCATCAGAACCACTTCCAGCAATTTTTAATCAGAGAAACTATACTAATTGCAGTAGATTCACCCGGTTGGGATTCAATTTTTGAGTTAGGTCTAGTTAACAATTGGTAAAGTCCTCCCATTGACTAAATCTACCGGTTCCAATAATTAATCCTAGAACTGGTGAAATTATCACAAGATCATTCCTGAATCTGATAGCACCACTAGCTTCCTTTCCATAAAATGTCAGATCCTAATAGTCCTTCAAGTGATGGTGCTAGCCCCAGCACTCTCAGACCCAGCTTTGGTCTTACCAAGTCATTATCGCTATCCCGTAAACAAGACAAACAGTTCCGCCACCGGCGCAAGCATAAGAACTCCAAATTGGGGTGTCCTAACTGCAAAAAGCGTAGAGTTAAATGCTCGGAAGACTTGCCATCATGTTCCAATTGTATCAAGCACTCTGTCAAATGCGGTTATTTAGACTACACAGAAGAACAATTAGAAGAATTGAGACAATCAAAATTGGATAATCAATTTGACGAGTTATCCACAGAGTCCAAAGATGCTGCCAGCCCTCCACCGTTGCGGGCTTCCAAAAGTTTGGACGCAGGAAGCTTCCCACCAAAGCGTACAGATCCGAAATCGGTTTCAGCACCAACTATAAGCAAAGCAGATGCTAAAAATAATTATACAGAGGTACCAGAATATTTAATTGGAAAATACCCACCCAGACTCGATTCTGTCGCACAACATCCTGACAATGAAACTTACACTGCGACAACTTCCCTTTTGCATCCACTGGCTTCTAACTCGTTCAATTTTCAGCAGCAATCCATAACCCAAGTCTTTGATAATTTGCTCAACACCCATACCAACGAAACCATCATTTATCCTGTCTACTCAGTGAAAAACAACGAAACCAGATCTAATCCAAACCCATACTTTATTCCCAACCGTGATGTATTTAATAGTGGTGCGTATAATGACATCTCAATAACCAGCTTCTCCCAGATTTCAACGACATCCCAGCCATCGCAAAATTTACAAATACCCGATGGCATTTCTGGTCATATGGGCCAATATGTGTTTCCAGGAGCAAAAGAATTACCCTCTACCTTCGAAATTTTACCTAGGAAAAGTATCAATTATCCTGCCGAGTTAGCAAGACTATTGAAATTACATGCACCATCTATTTCCAATGGAACAGCATCCTTGGTAGATATTCGTAACATCTACTTTACCTGGTTAAATTCATTTATATACAAATCATTCTCGAGTGATATAATGTTTAGTTGTTTGGTTAATCTTACTACAAACTATCTAATATCCAATTGTTTTGGCAATATGAGGGCAAACTTGCTGTCTGTCAATATCGGAAATAAATCACAGTTTTTCCAACAGCATAATGACGTCCGAAATTACTCACGTATAGTACAAAAGACCAACTTGAAAAATATTGCCGTGGTAAAAAGTATCAAACACTATGCTAAGGTTATTAAAGAGTTAAGAGTACTTTTGAATAAGAATAGTGATCCTGAATTGTGTTCTTCAATTTCTTATATTTTGAGTTTGATGGCAATTTACGATCCAGAAGCAACCCTGAATAGTATAACATGTTTTAGGGATGGGTTGTTTAGTATCTTGAGCTATAATTTGAACCTTTCTATCAAAAATAGCACCCAGAGACCTATGATTATTCCTGTGCATTTACGATTAATGAAGAATATAGTACGATCAATTTACCTTCCAGGCTACGATCTGTCATTCTTAGATGAGTTTCATCAGGTTTTGGTGGAATTTGCCCTGAAAGTACATTCAAGTATTGATACTATGAAGAAATACAATTCCAGTAATAATTTACCACCGAATAACACGCTTGAATTTATTGAGGTGCAATTGGATGGATTGATTGAATACGTGGAGGACACAAGACAGGATTATTTACCAACATTATTGACAACATTATCCAATGTTGACACGCAACAGGAAGTCTTATTTGAGATGGTTAGCAGATGGGTCCGTACCTTCCCTTCTCGACTTTTAATGGTGCGCAAGGGGACTGATCCTATGGAAAAGGTATTGTATTTATTTTACAAGGTGTGGAAAAAGGCATTATTTGCCATTTTACCTCAAGTTAAATTCTTCTTTTTGAGAGACTTTGACAGTCCTATCATGTCAGATGTATTTAATTACACCAAGGATTCAGACATATATTTTCGGGATTTGGATATTTCTAATAGTGACAATCTACACAATCATCTTCTTCAAGAAATGCTCCCGTTATTGAAATCTACCAGTGCGTACTTGATCCGGATCTTAGCGTTCTTCCAATCCCGGTTGCAAATTCTTTATCGTAAAATTGTTTACGAGGAGTATTCCCAGAGCCAATTTCCAATCGATGATATGAAACAATGGCGGGAACTGATTACAGATATTTTGCAGACAAGGAAACAATTCAATGATGTGATTGGATTACACGAAGTGCCAATCAAATCCTTCAAAAATACAATTATTCGTGCACACCATTATCCTAATGCCGGTGAAAATCAGCAGGTTGACCCCGATGGTGATGTGCACATCACAGAAGACACTGGAGATTCGCTAGGAGAATTTCTCCCTACTGGTCTCTTTGCTTCTGACTATGATATTAATACTTAATAGATATGACAGGTATGACATAAAATCCAGACTATTGCCAATCACGTGTGTAGATCAGTACGATTGCATAATAAAGTACCCCCATAAAACCCACACTCCAATACTCTGGAATCCCATCACCTCCGATTCTCTTCTAACCATCAGCCAGTAGCTAATTATACGTTTCCTGTTTATGTCACTTAGCTGTTACAGCCGTGGGTCCCAACCACGGTAGTGCGCCGCCCAACGATAGGGGACAAAAAAACACCAAGGAGACAACTACCACCAGCAACTTGTATTACAAACACTATACACTTCATTAAGTGAAGTTACAACAGAGAAGTAAGCATCACCAGCATGTGTTCCCCGAAATGGATAGGGCCGTCAATCTCGAAACAAGTTCATGGATCCATCATACTATTGTGCCTACACGGTATACGACACCAGAATCGGATGATTTGGAATGATTTGACTAATGATGGCCATCAGGAAACTTTGAATTTGGTATAATATGGTTGGCATGCTGGCAATAAACGCAATTTGCCAGACTTAGCGGGTTTATTTGGATCAATCACTAACATTTAGTATAACATATACATAGATTGCATAACATGGCAGAAAATACCGACGATTATTCTTACGATTATGAGTACCTCTACAAGATCGTGTTGATTGGAGACTCGGGAGTTGGAAAATCAAACTTGTTGTCCAGATTCACTCGTGACGAATTCAATTTGGAATCGCGTTCAACAATCGGGGTGGAGTTTGCTACCAGGACGCTTGAAATCGATGGGAAGAGAGTGAAAGCTCAAATTTGGGATACTGCCGGTCAAGAACGTTACAGAGCCATCACCAGTGCATATTATAGAGGAGCCGTGGGTGCTCTTATTGTATACGACATTGCTAAAACTGAGACCTATGAGTCGGTATCAAGATGGTTGAAGGAATTGAAAGATCACGCCGATGCCAATATTGTCATAGAATTGGTGGGGAACAAGTCGGATTTGGATCATTTGAGAGCTGTTCCTACTGAAGAAGCTAGGAATTTTGCCAATGAAAACAATTTGTTATTCACCGAAGCCTCTGCTTTATCATCTGACAATGTTGATTTGTCTTTCCACCAGTTATTAAAAAATATCTATGAAATGATCAGTAAACATCAGTTGGACACTAACGAAGGTGGTTCTGCCAAGCCTAGTGCTGGGGGTCCTACCATCTCATTGACTCCTGCTCCGCAAGAAAAGAAGAGCAAGAATAACTCTAATTGTTGTTAGATGTATAGTAATGCACTTAAATTAATTGATGGATTCAAAAACAAGTGTCTGTAACAGGATATGTATGGTGAATTGTGTGGAAGATCAACCTATAGAGGATAAAGCCGGTCATAACATTCAACTTTTCATATTAACAACTAGTTTAATCTAATGTTAATCGTGTAATTTTAAATGATGTCTTCTGTGTTGATCTTATAAAATCAATTGAGTGTATGCCTTTACAATTGAGGGATTACACACTTGATCAAAAGTAAATTATTACCATAGTTATCTTTTATTTCTTGCTGCTTCTAGTTAGATGTGGGGTTTCCTTTTACCGCCTCTAAAGCTTTTATTGTTTTATCAACTTCTTGGACGTAATTTAAATATATTTAATAACTCCTTAAAGCTCTGTCTATATCCATTTCAAACGATATTTCTGTTGTGTTCAACTTTCCAAATGATATTATTACATCGCTCCAATGCGTAGGTTATCACAGAGTTAGTCAATAATTGGATTAGGGGTTACTTAAGTCTACTTTCCAGAGTTTGGAATTGTTATTCATTGGAGTTAGCCATTATCTCCAACCCAAAATTAACACCCATATCCGATTGTTCTAAAATATGCATTACTGCAGTTCATCTACTAGTCTAATGTACATTTTAAATCTGTTTATTATTGTATTCTATAGTACAATCGAAGTCATTAAATATATCTATACCATACTTCACCACAAACTCATGCGTAGTTGGAGTCATTGAAGCCATGTCTCCATACTGATTCGGAGCAATTGTAGGTATTCACCTTTTTCCATTCTTTATAGCTGGTCCTTGTAAACTTTTTCCCTTGACACTTACTGGAGTTTTCAAAGGCTTGCTTATACCTCTTCCCTTTTCCAATCCTAATCTCTTCTTTGGATCCACAGTTGGTGGACTCTCGATACTTAAGCTGACTATTTGACCACCTCTCAACACAATCAATCCAAGGGATCTCTTATCATATACGAGTTTAGAACTGCTTCCAGACTCTTTCAACGCTTGGAACGATTTGTTCGTTATCCTGGACTCCTCAGTGTCAGCCAAAACCAAGTTCATGTGGTTATCAAACGCAAGAAGCGTTCCAACAAAGTATCTGTTGTCTATGGTGAGGATCTTCAACCTGTAGTTGACTAGGTCCGACATCTTTGTCTTTTTGGTGAGAGATGACTAGAAGTTAGTATCAGGCAAAGTAGGTTGGGAAGCACTTGACTAACCCCGTTCCTGTGGACAAGGTATCGAGCCCAACTGAATCGTATTGTATCAGTACTTACCATTTTGTTGAGTTATAGTGTGCTGTTGATGAAGTTGCAAGTAGATGGAGTCATGTGAGTGCGACAATGTCTCCAAATGTCTCGAGCTACTCCAAAATCTAACAAACTTCAATACTTTCAAATCACAATATTCTGATGTATAATCTTTGAAATCAGGCACACGTATGTCTAGATTTGTTACAGAAAGTTTCAACTACTACTATTGATTGCTACCTTTTATTGCTATTGTCGCGCCTCATCTGAATGCGACACACTTCAAAACAACTTGTGACAATATGCGACAATAATGTATTTACAGACACTAAACAACTCCACAATAATAGCTAGTTCTAAATGGAAATTGGGGTTTGGTTCAGAAACTAACAGTTCTCAAGCATAGCTATCTCCTGAATAATGATATACATTCATCATTCAAATAGTTATTCAAGGTATCCAATTTATTGCTCTACCGTCCAGTAGATATATCAAATATTGACCGCAATAAATGTTCAGCAATATTCCTCTATGCTCAGCAAAATTCCTGTACTCTTGTTTCGTCTCCTCCACTGAGTTAGCTTGCCTGTATTTTCTCCTTTTTGGAGTCAAACTGGCACATTAGCACCATTCATTTGTCGCGTTTTATGTCGTACTTCTCAACCTTACGCGATTTATTCAATCCACAACTCGGCCTTCTGAAAACTCTACCATACACCATGTCCAAGCCAGAAACTGAAGTAAGTGCTACTCCTGAAATTGCCGAAGGTAATGCTGAATCCTCCGTTCCCGAGGATGCTGCTACTAAATTGAATGAAGAAAAACCCCAACCCGAGGCCAAAGATCCATCCTCACAGGACTCGGAAGACTCCAAGAAGAGAGCTGCTGAGACTGCTGACGCGTCCAAGGACAAGAAGAAGTCAAAGAGAAGAAGACGTCAATACGATGATGATGTTCCTAAGGAGAAAGAAGAGAAACAACAAGAAGAAGAAGAAGATGATGATGATGATGATGCAGGCGAGGACGAAGAAAACTACAACGAAGAAGGTGAAGACGATGAAGAGGACGATTTATTAGAAATTGACGAGTCTAACATCATCACCTCAGGCAGAAGAACCCGTGGTAAGGTAATTGATTATACCAAGGCTGCTGAGAAGTTGAAGGAAGAGGAAGGTGCCATTAAAGAAGAGGACGAAGAAGATGGAGAGTTTAACGAGTGATTTTTATATGTGAATCTTGTAGTTTCAGTCAGAATTCTAATCCCAAGATTGAGAAGAACTCCCCGATAATAATCCTGTTTATCAGATAAGTACCTTTGAGGCTTTTAGAAGAGCTTCACTAGGGCTTAGAAATGCTAATTAAGGAGTGAACATGAACCCCAAACTGAGTGGCTACCCCTTTTTCTATAGGAATCATCTTGTTTACACAATAAATTCTGTGACTAGTTAGTTGAATAAAATACTCGGGCTTATCGAATATTGAAAATATTGCGTTACATGTTCCTGGAATACAACGTAGAATTGTTATGTAGTTTATGTTATAACTTATATCTTCTGATATTTCATATGAAATTAATTGTTTAAAATTGTTTGCAATTTGCCTTAGTTGGACTGTATCTCTACAAATCAAGATTATCACGAACAATCGAATTTATTAAAAATCACCAACCGGTAAGAAAATAGAATCAACGACATGAATAAATAAGACTATGAATATTTTTGGATTTTATATTTTCTAAACTTTTTTTTGATTTTCTAGTTCTATAAGCATAGTTTAACATGAGGCCATGTTATAATTATAGTAAGGATTGGCGTACCCCACAAAATTGTTAGGATGATGATGGGGGTACATATTTGGGATGGGAACATGGTGGGGCAACCTTTGGACATGATGCATGGAAGACCCTATGTATTGTACAGCAGGTTCATTGTTATATTTATTTCCAGCATAATATGTTGGAGTATGGGACCAAATACTTGGGGGTGGTTGTTGCTGCTGCTGACCAGGCCAGAAGGCATAATTTTCTTGGGTGTATTTTGAGGGAGATGATGTAATGGGGGATGAAGGAGGATAATAATACTTTTCATGGGAAACACCAGAATAAACGGGTGAAGATGGAATACTTGAGTATGGTTGACCGGTGTAGTATGATGGTTGAATAGGTGAGGAATTAGGATAGTTATACGAGGTAGGGGATGCTGTGAGGACCGGAGAAACAGAAGGAGCTGCTGAGGTTTCGGCAGTACCGTATTTTTCTAACCACGTCTTCCAGCATTCTTCCAAAGTCAATATATTAGACTCGAAATTCACCACGTTAAGACTCCATTTGCACTCATCGAGCCAAGCATGTTCATGTTGGTTCAATGATGACAATTCCAAGCCAGTAGCTCCACACCAAGATTTGTTGGTAAATGTGTTATCATCATTAAATTTGTTTGCTAGCACCAACGCCACCACGAGAAATACAAAGATTTCGTGTTCCACCAAGTCAGTGCTGGTGATTTCCTTCTTTGATGAGAACCTTTGGTTCATATATTCCAAGGCAATGATGATGGTTGATTTCGGAAGTCTGGTTGCAAAAAGCACGGAAACAATCAAGTTTTCAAACTCCTTTGTAGGGGTTTTTTGCTGTTTCAACATGCCAAAGGCACACCAACTCAAGAAGGTAGCCATGTTGTTTAAGTCGTATTCCAACACCGGGTTGATGCCTCCGTTGACCTGTTCAGGAGCCGGAGCTGGTACCTGTACTGGAACAGGCATCAGCACCGGTACCGGGGCTGGGTAGGCGGGAGCATAACCCTGATAGAAGGAATGGGAATGCCTGTGGTTGTAGTATTGAGGCATGTAGTTGTAGGAGGAGGTTGCCCTGTGGCCGGCGGTGCCGAGGTTTTGGTAGTAGTTGGGGTACATCGAGTCTTAGTTAAAAGCTCGAGGCAACTGTGATCAGACACTTAATTCTAAAACCAGTATTGAACTGGGTAGATTATAAAGGATGTCTGGATTAGACGGAGACACAGTCTTGGGTAGACTGAGTCGTTAATATTAAGACAGGGTCCAACAAGTCGGATCCGTTTAGGGCAAGAGGTCAAGCTGTTTACCAGAAGACTTTCCTGTTTCCTTTGCCGGAGTAGCACCTGACTGTGTCTGGTGTTGACTGTTCTTTTCCGACTGAACGGTTTGACTGCTTGGTCACTCGTGAGTTAATAAGCTGGGTATAACTTAATATAACCAGCGGACTCAGATGGACAACAAACTTCAACCTCTAGAATAGTACTAGAAGAACAGAAGATACTTCAGAAGAAGATAGTGTGTCTATAATTCAAGTGTCGATTCTCATCGTCGCTGGTCGGCTACGCCTGGGTTTGTGTAAGCTGGTTTTGTGGGAGAAAAGAAAAAGAAAAGAAAATTGCTGAGGCGGAGGCTACGGGGCAAAAATTGACTATGAAAATGACCCTGGCAATTCCGGTTACAACAGTTAATGTGACAAGAAATGATAGAACAAGTTATAGGGGGTAGATTATACCAGTTAATCTAAGGAAGAATCAGCTGTTAAAACCTAATAAGTGATCATCTATTTAGCAGTATCGTGGAGGCAGCGGGCTATATGCCGGACCCAGCTGTAATTACCTGTAAACGGCGGGGCGAGCCGGCCGGAACCGAATGAAATAGGCTAGTTACCAATGGTGGTGGTAATTAGGTGAAACCCAGTGGTATGAAACGGGATGCAGCTGACCACTAGCAATTTATGGCATTATTTTATGGGTGTCGATGCACACTGGTGTTGTTGATTCATGCCGCGTACCCATGGGCTTTATTGATGAGCAATGCCAAAATAGACCTGGTAATATCGACAGTAATGGGTGAAGCACCTCGGCCTAGTGTAGCCCCATAGTAGGAGATTCACTGTATAGCAATAACTGCACAACGTGACACTACACCGTGATGATCCTTTCGCGACAATGCTTATACGACACATAGCCCACACCGCAATAGCAATACCATTATTGCTGGAGTCTCGGGAGTCACGTCTGCTATCGTCCTGGTATAGTGCTACATGTGCTACACCTTGATATTTCTACTCTGTTAACCATTATATAATTCTTTTTTAAACAGTCCTGGTCGATGCTCTTTTACTGGAGTCTCGGGATGAGCCATGGACTGCAGGTGCGGAATGTTGCACGGTGATCATCTGAAGAACCCTACCTAATGTAGTAATTTGGCCCCCCGGAACACCCACCAGGGCCCTAACTTCTATAGTTGTACACATTCACCGCCACACTAGTAAGACAGAATCTCCATCATGTCCGTTCGTCATATTGTAATCCACTCCTGATGTGCTATGAGACTCATGCGTCAAATTGCGACAGAATCTCTTGCGACATCCCCAGACTACTCTCCACTTTGCTTCTTAAACACATCCATCTGGATCCAACCTTCCATATAATCATTACCCTTGATATGAGTAGTTTCTACTCCGTCTAGAGTTGGACTCCGGGCTTTCTTTCAGCCCATTTTTTTTAGCCCATTTTCTCTCTCACTTTGTTCCACCTCATCCCTATTGTTATCGCAAAATGGCTGCGAGGCCAGATCTGTTCATATGCCCACCTTGACACCAGCAACCACCCAACCAATCCAATGATAATGATGATTGCTGACTCTTCTAGTCATCCATGTAGCTTCTGGCAGTCTTTCGATTCCTGTTACACTTTCCCTGGTCTTGTCCCTGGGAAATTTGCCTTGATCTGGCATCAACTAGTTATCCGAATTAGGTAACCACAACAAACCTCATTTACCAAAACAGAACTGTAATGACTCGTCTAATCTGCCTATATACCTTGCAATCTCCAGGGGTTCAGCCTCATCAATGCCCATTCCCTTGTACCTAAAGCTCAAGGGACACTCCTGTCCTCAACCCCTGCCCCGGTTGTTTGAGGTTGTGTCCAGTACCTCCATCGAGTACCATGGCAAAAACTACTCTTTTTCGGGAATTTTCCAACCAGATTCTCCCAACTCCCAGTATGATCTTCTTCATGACGATAAAAACAGCTCTTGTACCATTTTCATGGGTCCCACAGGCAGTGGGAAAACCACCACCCTTAGAAAGGTGATTTCATGGAGAGCAGCACGGTTGCAAAATTCAGAATCAACTGCCCAAATGACGGCTTTTGAAGTTTCGGAGAATAAGTATTTAATGGATTTATTAGACTCTACCAAAAAGGAATATTGCCTGCTGACCTACGAAACTATCTTGAAACGGGAAAATGTCACACCACAATTGGTGGAACTGGTCTTTTCTCGTAGATCAACCTCCAGAACCTCATTCAATGAAATTTCTTCAAGATCATGTTTGGTAATTACTTTCTATTCCAACGATAAAAAGTGGACTTATATTGATCTCATGGGAAATGAAAAGTACGATAAGGCGTTGTCGAGTCCAGAGAGTCCAGGAAGAAACTCCAATGTGTTTGCTAATATGAACATGTCATCCATCACTCATTTATTGACTAAAAAATCACTGGGAGGAAGATCTTCTAACCTCATTACTAATTTGATCTTTAAAAATGATGCTATTGGTAATACCAAAGTGGTTTTAACTTTGGACCAATATGGAGATGCTTCCTTAGTCAAATCTTCCTTAAACAATATTGCTGATTTGCTTCAAAATTTTAGTTTAGGTTCTCCTTTGGCTAGTCCATTAAAAAGACTGAGAAGCCCACTTCCAAGCTATGCAAGACCTACCCTTAGCTCTATGAGCCCCAAGAAATTATCCACCCCAGCTTTGGCTACTTCTACTCCATCTGTGAAGAAAAAGTTGAATACCCCTTCCAAACTCAAAGTTGTTCCTTCATTGAATAAACCCTCTATTGCTCCTAAATTCACTCATACCTCAAGAACTAGCTTAATTATTGATACCCCAACCAGAATTGCTATTCACGAATTAAACTCCTCTCCTATTTCCAGGCAAAGAAGAGGTACTTCTGATATTTCTCCTACTAAAATCTCGCCTATTTCAAGTCTGCATCAGTCAACTCCAAAGGACACCACTAGATCAATGCGTTCATTGACTCCACCTTTCTCTAATGGCAGACCAGAATCCATGATCTCTCAGGCTAAAACTGCCAGTCTTGATCCTCCTGTTTCTACGAAATTGATGAAGCCTTTATCTGCAAAAATCCCAGTGATAAAACCTAAGATGCTGCTTGCCACTTCGAGACTTACTCTGGCTGATCTTAGAAAGTCTCTTAAAGACTTACAGGCTGAAAACCAAAAGTTAAAAGATGACTACCTGCAAACTATTAAAGAATCTCAATTAGTTGAATTCAATTTAAATGTGGAAATTGAAGACTTAAAATTAATCAATTCTACTAATCAAGCACTTATTGACCAACAAAAAGATATGATGAATTCTAAGCTTAACGAGATTAAGGAAGATTTCAAATCTTTCAAAATCAACTACGGAAACTTCAAGGCTACCATAGAAAGCCTCAAAATTTCTTTAAGTTTAATGGAAGATGAAAATATGAATCTCAAAGACTTGAATTCAATTCAATCTACTGAACTCATTGCTATTAATGATCAAGTCGAATTATTTGAAATTAATCATGCTAACTTGAAATATGAATGTGAAAAGGCTAGAAATGACAATGATACATTGAAACAGAAAACTATGGAATTAGAAAAATTAAATTTACAATTGATGGAAAGAGATTCTGAAAAAGAAGTCATCATCTTAGAAAATACCAAAGAACTTTGTGAAAGACACGATGAAATTGTTGAAAAAGATGAACAATTGTCTATTAAAGACACTTTGATTAGTGAGAAGAATGAACAGTTAGATGAAAAGGATAGGTTAATCGCTGAATTGATGAGTCGGATTACTAAAGCGGAAGAGCAACTTCTGGCCAAATCTCAAGAATTATCTGACAGAGATCAAGAAATTGCTGCTAAAAACCTTCAATTAATTGAAAAGGACCAATTGTTAGCTCAAAAGGAGCAACAATTAATTGACATGGATCAAGAAATTATTTCTAAGTCTAAGGAAGTTAACTCTCTCGTTGAAGAAAACCAAAACTTGAACCAAGAAATGAAAGCTTATGAAAAACAAATTCTTGACTTACAATTCAATGAAGAAAATGAATCGCTCAAACAAGAATTGCAATCTAAGACTGAGCAAATTAGTTACCTTTCTGCTCAATTGTCTGACTACGAAGTATCTTTACAACAAAAGGATGTTGTTCTCCATCAACTTCAAGCAAGCGTAGAAGAAATATCTATCACAATGCAATCCAAATCAAATGAATTAGAAACATTGATGGCAGAGAACCAAAGACTTATCACTGAATCACATCATTTGAGTGTCCTGAATGCCACTGAATTGGCTATCAAGGATAATCAAGTCATGAGATTCACTGAAGAACTTGGAAAGAAAGCAGAAGAAATCAAATCTCAATCTAATGAAATCTTCAAGCTTAATGATATTATCGACCAAAGAACTGAAGAAATTGTTCAATTAGGTAACGAGTTAAAACATTTCAAGTATAATCAAGAGTCGAAAATGGAAGATCTTCACGATGAACTTGCAAATACTTCATCAGAGCTAATCTCCAAGGATGATCAAATTTTACAATTAGAGAGCGAAAGGGATACGTTGATGGCACAAGTAATTGATTTAAAGGATCAATTAAGTACCTCAATCACCCATTTCACTCAAAAATATGAAAGTATGGTTAAATCTAAGGATGAGGCAATTGGTAAATTGAAACAAGAATTAGTTGAAGAAATTAACTCTCCGATTTTAACAAACATTGATTTGAATTCTAGTTTGAATAGTCTTTCGAGACCTTTTGATCCTTCCTCCGATATTTTCCAGGATCATATCTTGAGCCAAAGTAGCAGAGATAGCTCATTGATGGATCATGAATCTTGTTCATCAGTGTCTTCTTGTAGCACAAACATTGAATCAACTTCCCCAATTAAGAAAATCTTGACTACTTCGAGAATGGAGAATTACAAGAGTGTGATCAGTGCCATGAGCAAAGAGAAAAAGAAGAAGAAAAATAAGGTGAAAAATAAGGTGGGAAAGATCACCTCTAACAATCCTGGGACTACAGTAAGCATGCCCAAGTATAAGATTGCTGCCAACTAGCAGGCTAATAAGTAATTTAATTATTCTTTTTTTATTTTGATACCCAATGATTATTGATTTATACCATTGTAACTAATATAAAATGTGATTTTAAAAAAGTAAACTGTGATTTCAAACGTAATATGAGGTTAGCAAGTTAATTGAGCAATGGCATACCTTGAAGTATCCACTTATCCACATTCAGTTTAATTGCTGGTGATTTTATTATTACACAGAATAGCATATTTCGCTAATTATATTCTTCTGAAGAGCTAGAAGTTTGTGAAATGAGCTAAGGTATCTAGCTTGGGCTAGCTTTCAATTACAATAGTATCCGTATATATACGGATTGATTTATTTATAAGTTATTCCTTGAAGAAAGCAAGTATCGGCTTCCTTCACTAAGTGCTATACAATCATCAGGTTTGCTCTCACAATTGTTTCAATATAGAGTAGTACATCAGCTTGAGCACATTACAATCAATGTCGCTTACATAAATTAGAATACCAAGCTCCACCTTCGAATATATCATCAAGTAATCATCTACGTGAGGTGGTATTGGTCATGCCTACTTACTATATAGTTAGCATTCACAGGACTTGGCATGTATTGTTCTTATCGACGGTTCAACTTTTGTATTTGATGACTGGTTCTATCTATTCCAGTAGATTAAACGGTTCTTCTATCGGACATGAATCTCACCACTGGGCC
This sequence comes from Suhomyces ambrosiae, assembly GCA_030568575.1. Classification (NCBI taxonomy): domain Eukaryota; kingdom Fungi; phylum Ascomycota; class Pichiomycetes; order Serinales; family Debaryomycetaceae; genus Suhomyces; species Suhomyces ambrosiae. The sequence continues at coordinate 126,544 of JAJMGA010000020.1, forward strand.
CAAGCCAGTGAATTCAACCGTCTTTTCAAACCAATTCAACAACAAACCACCCTGTTTAGCTCCATTAGGAGTAGCCATATTCTTATATAAGTACTTGATCAAGTTATCTTGTTGAGAAGGAGTCAACTGTTTGATAATTCCACTCAAATCACTTCTGTTATTCTTGATAGAACACAATGTTTCAAAAACAGTATCAGAATGCAAATTCTTGGTAGCTTCAGAAGCATTATATGGTGGATTTTCCAAAGCTAGAGTCAAAGCTTCTTGGAATTGGCCAGAGGTCAATACGCTTCTGATTTGCTTTGACAAAGCCACAATCTCTTCATGAGAAGTTTCTGGAAGTTCTGGGATCAATTCCTCTTTGGTCAAGTGGTCAGCATCGAATTGGTCGATGTCGATTCTTCTCCAGTCGTCCATGGTGATTGTTGGTGTTTTACGGAGATGTGAGATTGGTTTAGGAGACGTTGGTGAGGGTCGTGTACCGGCAACGGCTGCAAAGGATATACTTTCACTGAACATAACACAGAAAGTCACTAAAACCCATTAAGTAGTACTAACTTGGTGAGTAGAGTTTGGTATTTCCCGCATGTTGGTTAATCCCTGAATATTATTGTGGTTGTGATTTCAAAAAAATATCACTCATGTTTTTAAAGAAGCGAAGTTCAGAGCCAGTTTAATTCGAAAAGTGGATCTTGAATAAGGATAAAACACAGATAGATACCTCTTTATGGAAGCATGAGCTATCAACTAATTATAGGAAATAGAATTGCATTTATGAATCCATTTGTGAATTCTAGTGAAAATTCTAGTGAGAGTTCTGTTGAAAATTCTAGTGATAATTGTAGTGCAATTCTGCTAATCAATAATTAGCTGGTATGTAAACAGTTCAATTCTTTACTTATAATACTACATATAAACCAAAGTTCTCGGTCGTTTGAGCTCTTATTCTTCAAACGTATATATCCTTTATACTCTCGTTGTAGCCTAATGTACATCCTCTATAAATACCTGACCAGTCTAGCAAGCTCAGATAGTTGCAATTTGGTGGTCCTTCTTCAACTACTTTTTTGAACGTTTTTTCGACTGTTCACTATCCTCTTCGTTATCTTCTTTATCCTCTTTAATATAATCATCCATAAATTCCAATGCCTTGTTCCGCAATTCAAGATTATCCACCACAATCACCACCAAACCGTCACTCCCAACTTCGTACTTAATGTGTCCTTCGTTTGGTATGGCTATGGTCTCGTCAAAGTTATCAAAAAACTCATTCATATCATCAAAACTCTGGATGGAGTCAAGCAACCGTTCCTCCATTTCTCCTTCCGGATGCTCTGGTGAATTGACCACGATAATCGCTCTCAAGGGATTGTCAAGCTCTTCATGTACTATTTCTTCGTCTGACATTGCTAAGATTGAGCCAGTTACCCTATACTACGATTATATAAATTTTTGAGCATCTCATACTGTACAGAGGATATATGCCCATCACGTGATATGTGTAACTAGGTTCTTGAATTACCCCAATTGAGGCATAACTTCTAGTGATTATGATTTGTAAGTACTACTTCAAGTTATTGGCAAGAGTTTGAAGAGCTTACTTTGTAAAATTTCCATTTCTGATCGAGATTGACCAGATCTTGCACAAGCGAGAAATGGACTCAGGGTTTCACCACTTCTTTTAATTCAATAAAGCCAAAGGTTACAAGTTAATAGAACTTGAGATTGGTACCCTTAATTAATTTTAATTTAATTTGTTAGTACAAAACATTAAAAACGGGCCCTGGTCTTTTCTCGAGTTTGGAGTAATCTTCATCCGATTTAAAATTCATTGTCCATTTTGCAAAACATAAACCATTCTACACTTATTAATAATGACAGGCTTCCCTGTAAATTGCCATAAACTAAACCAACGGCTATAAACTCATCAAGTTGCGTGTAACCTCAAAGGGGTGATAAAACTTGAGAAATAAAACAAACTACTCCCAACTGAATCAATTAATCTCAACGAATTAATTTCATAGCTCTGATTCATGTTACTAATCACAACTTATACCGTTCTAGTTAAGATGACCATTCCTTGAATTGGTTAATCAAGTGGTTGGTAGATGGGTCATGGTTGCTGACAGGCTTCTTATCATCCAATTGTGGACCAATAGCCTTGGCCAAAACCTTACCCAATTCAACACCCCATTGATCGAAAGAATTGATGTTCCAAATAGCACCTTCGACAAAAGTAACATGTTCATAGTAGGTAATAAGAGCACCCAAAGCAGCTGGGGTAATCTTTTGTGCCAAAATAGAAGTGGTTGGTCTGTTACCAGAGAAGACCTTGTGAGGAACGAGTCCACCGGTGGCTCCCTCGGCCTTGACTTGTTCTTCACTCTTACCAACCATCAAAGCTTCAGCTTGGGCAAAGAAGTTAGAGGCCAACATCTTTTGGTGCAAGTTGTTTTCAATTGGGTTGTGAGATTGAGCAGCAAGAATAAAGTCAGCTGGAATTAACTTGGTACCCTGGTGAACCAATTGGAAGAAAGAGTGTTGAGAGTTGGTGGCTGGTTCACCAAACAAGATAGTACCAGTTTGGTAGTTAGTGAAAACATTACCTCTAGTGACGGACTTACCATTGGATTCCATGGACAATTGTTGTAAGTAAGCAGGGAATCTGTGTAAGTATTGGTCGAATGGAGCAACCAAGTGAGTTTGAGCTCCAAAGAAATTGTTGTACCACACAGACAACAAACCACCCAAAACTGGAATGTTTTCTTCCAAAGGAGTTTCTTGGAAGTGCTTGTCGACAGCCTCAGCACCCTTCAAAAAGTTTTCAAAGTTTTCAAAACCAATGTAGATGGCAACGGACAAACCAATGGCAGACCAGACAGAGTAACGACCACCAACCCATGATTCAAAACCGAACATGTTTTTGGTATCAATACCAAATTTCGCAACTTCATCAGCATTAGTGGACAAGGCTGCGAAATGCTTTGCAATATGTTTAGTATCCTTAGCAGATTCTAAGAACCACTTCTTGGCAGAGTTTGCATTGGTAGTGGTCTCAGCAGTGGTGAAGGTCTTGGAAGCAACCAAAAACAAAGTAGTTTCAGCATTCAAGTCCTTGACGGTTTCGGCGATATGAGTACCGTCAATGTTGGAAACAAAGTGGACGTTCAAGCCTGGCTTGGCGTAAGACTTTAAGGCTTCGGTAACCATGACTGGACCCAAATCAGAACCACCAATACCAATGTTAACCACATCAGTGATGGCCTTACCAGTGTAACCGGTCCATTCACCGGATCTGACTTGTTCAGAAAATTCCTTCATGTGCTGCAACACGGAGTCGACTTCTGGAGCGGTATCCTTACCATCGACTTCCATTTTCTTCAAACTTCTGTTTCTTAAAGCGGCATGGTAGACAGCTCTTCCTTCGGTGGAGTTGATCTTAGAACCTTTGAACATCTCGTCTCTCAAGTTCTCAACCTTGGCTTCTTTGGCCAATTGGACCAATTGGCTCAAGATCTCATCATCAACAAGGTTCTTAGAGAAATCAAACAAGATTTGTGAACCGTCGTAGTTCTTGAAGGTCTTGGACAACTTTTCAAATCTCTTTGGATCTTTGGCAAAAGCTTCCTTGACTTTGAAGCTCTCACCAGTGGACTTGTAGGTGGCTTCTAATTGTTTCCAAGCGGGCAATTCACTGGAGAGGGAGAAATCGGAGAATGACATTATGATAGTGGATGGTGACTATGCTTGCTGGTTATATTAGTAATTTTCGGCCCAACGTTGTGCGGTGGAGTCAGGTGACGGGGGCACTCCGAACCCCGGAGGCAGCGGTAACCTCATTATGAAAAGGATTCTAGCAGGTATCCACTAACGTAATTGGCTGAACAAAGTCAGGATCTTTTCTAATAGTGCTTATTTATATTTTACTTTGCTCTCTAGGTTTAAAAAAATTGATCACAACACAGTTATAAATTTTCCAAACATGTCTGGTAAATTATCATTAAGCTGTTTGGTATTACAAAAGTATTTAAGTTCATGGTACAAAGAACATCACATTCTTGATTCTGCTAAATATTATAATTTGTAAATAAATTTTCTTGTAATGTATTTGCCATATTTATTAAAGAAGGGTCGATTGGTGGATAATTCACAAAATGCCTTACCCTGTACCCCACAATGACTTATATGCAATTCCTTCTCTCTGAATGATCGGTTGATTCATAAACAATTGCCCTGAATTATCACTTCTATAATAATCTCATCTTGCTAATATGGTTTAAAGAAAATTGGCCAAATCCAATTTTTATGGGAATTAACCCGTATCCTGCACTCCTGGGCAATATCTCTTTTGTGTTCCTATTATTGGTGCCAATTACCCAGTTCTGTGCACTTTTCTAGATTTATGTCTAATCCCCCAGAAATTAGCAGAATTTGTTCACTTCACATATAACCCGATACCTCCTATAGGTATATTCCGCTCTCTACAAAGTCTTCAACCCATCACCTTCTTCTCCAGGAGTCATTATTCCTGCTGTTATATTCTTCTAGACTGTCAATTGTTGGGTACTGCACATAACCCTATATCTGTCCACTGGTCCATCCAGTAACCCTTTAATGACAGAATTGGTATCGAAGTGGGCTGCGGACAGTTCACTAGTGGAAAAGGCAGTCCATCAGGATCAGAATGGAGGAAAGTCACCTAAGCTGGATACGTTCACCAAAACCTCATCTCCAAACGACAAAGTAACACTGTCTCCTCAAGATAAATGGAACAAGCCCATCACCTCCGACAAGTCGCTGCCTTTGGTTAGTAGGTGGGCTACTGCGTCTCCCGAACCAGCACCAATAGAATCAACTCACTCTAGGAATAAACCTAGAAAAGCAAGAAACACCGATACTCCTCTTAGTCCTCCTTCATCTGCAGATGACTCAAAAAGAGGCAATGGCAAATCTAGACGTAGAGATGGAAAGAAGCATAGACGAGAGTCAAATGAACTACAAGAGTCGCTCGCCCCACTTTCAGATGCAGCAAAAGTATTGGCAGCCAGACTTGGGACTCCCACCTCAAAACCTGATTTGACCCCACCAGCATCAAGACAAGAAGATCCATTCCTTGAATCCCATAAAATTTCCAGCAGAGAAACAGGGTCATTGCATAAAAACCCGTTAGCCGCTCGCTTGGGGTTAGTGCAAGATAATAAGGGTAGATCTAAGGGCCCTGGCAAGGGACCAAAACTTAAATCTTCAGCCAGACCCAAGGAGAGAAGAAATGATAAACAAGATAAAAAAGTTCATAATTTCAAGGAGGAGGAGGAACAGAAGGTGCCAGATGAGGATGAGGCTAGGGCCGAAGAGGAGTTGCGAGAACTTTTAGAAAAGTTGGACGCCAAAGAGTTGGATTGGGCTAGTTTTGAGTAGCAGCTGTGCTGCTTGTACTATATGTGGAGAGATTATGTAAAGGATTTTGTAATATAAGCAATAGTTTAAATCTGAGGAATGAGTGAAATACATTTTTTTGGAGGTTGGAGAAGTTAAGCTGACTACAAATGTAGTTGTGAATTGATCTATGAGTTCAATTCTCATTAAGAACTGGAATCCACTGGTAGAAAAGAACAATAAATGAGTTTTGATTCTATTCCATGTTTTCTGATATTTATATGAATTCTTGTTCAACATTATGGCTATGTTTGACAGAAAGTAGTTGATTGAACATCCACACCAGATATATCATGAGATTAATTAACAATAAATGAGACATATTTATAAGTACAGAAATATTTGGTTACCTGGTAAATAATACAAATATCAGATTCTTAAATGAAAATTAATATTTTCAACTTGTAAGTAGGTAGAATCAGAACTAGTATCTTGATCAATCCAATACCCTAATTTCTATGTTAAGACTCATATCAAAATTATTATGTAATTCAATTTAAAACATACTTCAAAATCAAAACTTATTCGAATACTCTATTATACTGATTTGCTATATTTTCCCATCTATCAACTGGTCAGATGACGGTCACTTGTTTTCCACCACTATTCATCTCCGCTCGTGAATATTCGCGACATGCGACATAACCAGTTGCGGAGATACCTCTAAGTACCTATTCCCCATAACCCCCCATTCTAATAAGAAATGCTAAGAATCTTACCAAGACTACCCTCATCAACCCGTCCATGCCTCCCAAAACCTTTTCTCAAACAAAAATCGACCAGAACCTACTACCCATCGCCGCATGCCAGCCAGACCCATCACATCACGTATGATTCACAGTTCACCTCCAAAAGACTCCCGATAAAGACAGTATTGATGTTGATTGTGGGGTCCAGCACGTTGGCAATGTCATTTTATGTTGGGCTTGAGTTTTATCGTTTCCATCGAACAAATGAAACCTCCCGTGCCATCTTCTTACCACTTTGGATAAATGGCAACTTGATCTACCCCAAGACTTACAAGTTTCCTGGAGGTCTTGAGTATTTGGATGAAGATTTCAAGGCATACATGGAGACAGAAATGAGTCAATTGAATCAATCTGATCTTGGAGACCTTGAAAACTATACAAGTAAACTACAACATGAGAACATTACTTATACTGTACTCGAACAATTGTCCAGCAACATGCCTATTCGCAAGCAATTTGGATTACCAATGGTGGTGGAACTGCCCTCTTCTTTTCAAATATGGGTAGAGGCTGTCAATCCTAGTTTTTCAGGAATTCAATTCAATCTCCATCGAGAGAATGAACACGGTGAGTTAAAAAGCATGTCGATAAGTCCTACATGGAAAGTAAAGCCCTTCAACCTTGCTAGTATGGCAAATGATGCTTTGGTGCAAGCAGGGCTCAAGCTAGATCGTCTTGATCCACCTAATCTTGTGGGAAATGACATCCACAAATTAAAGCCTAAATTCGAGCATAACGATTATGAAGTGGTGTTTAGAGGTGAGTTGGTGGTGATGGATAAAAATCATTTCGAAAAGGGAATTTTGAAATATAAAGGTAAGCTTGATTTTGATCACTTAATGATAAATCGGGGTGTGAAAATACTAGAAATGTGTTTGGTAAAGGATAATGTGACCTATAAGGTACTATAAGGTGGTTAAATCGTAGGTGGGAGATATTTTCATATTTTGGAATCTTCAAATAATAAAATTGATATTTTTAACGATTATACTTAGATCGCAAAAATGATTAAAATTGTTGATTATTTATGGTATACACCAAGATAGTTAACCTGATGTTCCAATGACTACCAGGTTGAAGTTTTAATTGGGTTCCTCAATTGGGATTGATACCTTGCTCACGATAACTTATAAGAGTTCATACTAGTGTGGGTGAAAATAAAATGTTAAATATGTTTTTCTACTGTTGTGGAACATAACAGCAGATCGTTAGCCGTTATCGTCATTAGCTTATCTCTGAGGTTTTGTGTCTCGGGGATCCCCAGATGAAGACTGAAATCACGTGCACTTGTTCTCTATCTCCACCGGAAATGTCAATATGACTATTGGAGCTTCAGGAGAAGTGAAAGTTACCGACTATACCATGAATCAATTTGGAAGTCCAGCAAAGAAGAAGACAAAGCCCAATGACCTTAAAAACTCTGAAGTGAGGCGAAACTCAATGACGGAGAACCGGAAATTGGCGCAGGCTTCCAGAACTATCAAGGCTTGCGATTTGTGTCGAAAACAGAAGACCAGATGCTTTGGATCTCCCGATAACCCCTTATCATGCTCAAGGTGTGCTTTCCTCAAGAAACCATGCTCATTCCAGACTTCCGCAGAATCGCTACCAGCACTTCCTGATATATCCAACGGTGATCTGACACTGAAAAAGTTGGATTTGATCTACTCAGGTATTTCAGAGGTATTGAAAATCCTTAAAAATGATAGTAGTCATCCAATAAATGAAGATACAAGACTTTTGCTCCAAGCAGCATCTGCTTTGAGTGGAAATGGACATGATAATTCGGTCAATGGTGCTGGTCCACAAAACAACACCGATTTTGATGATCATCCTACTTTCCAATCTCCAACAAACTCCCTAAAAGCTTCCCCCTTTTCAATCATTACTAACCAAGTCTCAAGACCAGATATACCTACTCCCATCTTTAATTTGCTCGATCTATCAACTATTCATAGCTACAGGACTTATGACGATATTATTTCCCTAAATATTTTGACTGAAATAGAAGCAAGAGATTTGATAAGTGATTTCAGAAGAAATTATGGCCGCTGGGTTCTGTTTCCAAAAAACATGGAATCTGAAGAATTGGTGAATAGAATACGCGTCAAGTCCCCCTTATTATTGACTACTTGCTGCTGCCTTTCGTTGAGGTTTTCTCTCAATGCATTAAATTCAGGTGATGGTATCAGTTTTGAAAGGAAAAAGAGAACATATAAGCAATTAGGCAAACAGTTGGTTAAAGAAATTAATCGGTCTTTATTGAAATACACTTCTTTTAGGGGTGATAACGACGGGGACGTGGAATTTCTTCAGTCTTTGGTAATCTTATCTATTTATTCATATTCATTAACCTCAATTATGGGTGATGTAATATTTAAGTCTTCACTGGATGATACTGCCTTGAAACCAAATGAAAACGAGGAAGATGGAAATGATCTTCAAGACTTAAATTTGGATGCTTGGTTCCTCTCAAGCGTGGGATTAACTATATTTTTGTCAAAATCGACTTTTGGAAAGTTATTTCAAAGAATTAATTCGGGAGCTAAAAATTCACCGCTAACATTACCATTTGATTCCCCTTCATTTCTTCATACTCCTTCATTTCTTCCGAATACTCCAGTTGTTGCATCGCAATCTATTTTAATTGATCATACTGAGTCTAACGAATATCAAACGTTAACAATACTTAGAATTTATAACCATCTTTGTTTGGTACATCTTATAAATTGCGTATTCTCTGGAAGAATGTGTGTTATTGATGAAATCAGATTGAATTATTGTACATCTACATTAGGGTTATCTTCATCTACTAATTTCGACGGTAGAATGATCAGTGAAATCGGGATTTTATTGATTACCTACAATTTCATTCAATTAAGTCTCAACAACAGTGGTGGCCAAGGAAACTATACCACCAGAGAAGAATGTGAGAACAATTTCAAGGCTGTAAAGGAAGAGCTCAGGTTATGGCATGAACAATGGGAGTACTTAATCAATCAAGTCACATTACAATTCGTGGAATTGAACTACGACTTCTGTTCGTTGGTCATTTACTACAGTTATAACTATCAAAAGTCCTTGTTGGTAAAAACCAACCAAACCATGGCCCAACTTGACGAGAGAACTTCATTTTATGATGAGAACAATATTGATTTTATACTTCGTTATAGCGATGAGGACTCTATCATCAAGATGATTGAGCATTCTTATAATGTGGTCAAGTTTATTGAAGTGGTTGAAAGTGATTCATACTTTGCTTATTTATCTGATCAATTACACTTTTGCTTCTATTTTAGTGGCATCTGTTTGATCAAGCTTTTAAAGTTTGTGGTCACCACCAAACAAACCGACATCCTTGTCAAGATTGACTACAACGATCTTGAGATCGATGAGAATTTGGAGTTGCCCATTGCCCATTTGAAAATGTTGATTAGAAAATTCAAGACGGTGGGCCAAGGAAACGACAGCGATGTTATTACTAAATACGAAAGGGGTCTTGCACGGGCATTATCAGAGCTCGACTGATGTTACATTAAACAGTGATTTGGATCCGAACATGGGCCAATATCAAAGTTACACTAAAACGGCATTTTATAATGGATCTGTGATGGTAATTCGGCTAATTCTTGGCAAGATTCCATGTCTAAAAAAAGACTGTTTATGCTAAATGCTGAACCCTGGTCAGGTTTATTACTCGCAGGCTTCCATATCAAGTCATCCACAAAACGAGACCAAGACCAAATCCGATGTATAGATTAATTTCCCAGGAACTGTGTCACGATGAGTAGTTCTTTTTTCAAAAAGAGTATTGATATTAATGGTCAGGTTATTGAGAGCAATTGCCATTTTCCACCCACAACTTCAGAAATTTTCAGTTCCGGCTCCAGTTTCATTTACAATAGTTTCCCTTCGGTGTATCATTTGTTGCAATGAAATTGGTATTTGTCTTTCTTGTGTCTCCAGCAATACAACCTACTAGGCGGAGTCATCATGCCCACCAATGACCAATGTGGCGGTGGAATCAACGAAACGGCCCCAAATCAATCTACCTCGTGATGACTGAGGCTTATGCGAACATGACGGCTTCCATTTTGGGCTACAAACTTTGTTCCTAATGGACACCGGTTTTTTCGGATCTATTGGGTAAAAATAGCTCTATTGTCTACCGCGACAATTAGCGTGTCACATTAGATTATCAAGAGTGCGATGGATCGGATAGGTGTAAAACTACCAGTAAGACATTGGTGCTGGGACAATTGCTGACCCAAAGAAGTATATTGGGAATTTTCTAACCTATTTCCCTATCTGGAGTCAAGAACCCCGCAAGAAAAGGTTTAACTTTCGTAATACTGATACGAGAAACCCAACGCACGTGATCCGGACTGGACCATGCAATAAGTGGGGCTGCCAACAATAATACTAGGGGCTTTGAGTTACGGCTCGTACCAAACGCGACGTAAATTCGCTTAACTTAATTGTATATAAAGAGCCGCCCTCTCCTGAAGTTTTCATACCATCTATTCAATTTGGAATTAAGTTTAAATCATTCAAACCATTATGAAATTCTTTGTTTTAGCTTCTTTGACTGCCTTGGTGGCTGCTGATGCTGCTAGTGATGCTGCTAGTGTTGCCAGTGATGCCCAGGGTGCATTTACTAATATCCAATCCCTTTTCCAGGGCTTGACCCACATTGATGCCTCTTCTTTGAGTTCGGCCATTGCTGCTGTCACCAAGGCTGGTGGTGATCTTAACAGTTTGAGAAGTAGTATCTATGCCAATGTTCCTGCTAGTGTAACCAGTGATTTTTCCCAAATTACTGCTAATGCTGTTAGTGCCATTTCATCGGAAAGAGCTGATGCCCAAAGCAAATTAAGCTCTTTATCTTCTGTTATTGAAAGTGGACGTTCTGTCGTGGATAATGCTAGTGGCTCAGCTTCTGGTTCAGCTTCTGGTTCAACTTCTGGTTCTATCACTAGTGGCTCGGCTTCTGGTTCATCAACTCATTCTGGTTCTGGTTCTGCAAGTAGTTCTGGCTCTGCTTCTGGTTCTGCTTCTACTACCAAAGCCTCTTCTAGTAATGCAGGTGCTGCTTACTTAGCTCCAGCTGGTGCGCTTATTGGTGCTGCAGCTGTTGCCTTATTGTAATTGTTATTAGTGAAAAAATTACCATGTTTAATGGTTGACGTTTGTGAGATGAGGTTTTGTGGGTTAGCAGTGAAACGAATAAAATAATGTTTGAAACTTGTAGATATCAATTAATTTATCAACTGACTATAAAGTTCAAATTGTATTAAAATTGGTTTATTTACATTAAGGGTTAGGCTGAGCATTCATAATGGTTGCTCCCTTTAAATGTATTCATTCACTAGAGTTATAAGTTTAAGGGATAGTTCTTGAAGCTTAACTGTCTTGTAATTTACATTTTTTTCATAAACTCATTGATATGTAGAATTATTAAGTAATTGAAGTATAGTGATAAATAGACCTAGCTATTTTTACTTAATTCTATTTAGACAATAGTATCCCAATTGTGATATTTAAAAAACTGGAACCATTGAATTTTGAACCATAACAGCTACCATTGAGAGTCTGACGAAAACTATTCAAGTTTCACTTAAGATGACCTTTATAATTTCCTTCCATGTAGTCAATGTGAACAAATGCTCTTTCAACCATAGGAAGACTTTCGATGGAGTATTGGAGAGCTTCAGCAATATCATGGCAGTCTTTGAAAGACAATTTGAATTCGTCAGACGCAAAAACTACGTCAATTTCAACATTCACATTGTCACCGACATGGTAAACTTTTAAGGCTGTGATCTGTTTAATGGATTCTGCAAACCGATAGGCCAAGTACAATATAATCTTATAATCCTCTTGGTTGGCCACAGCTCCTGTTAAGTTATCAATATGCTCATAGGCAGTTTTACACCAAATGACAATAACATAAATCAGAAGCAAAAACGCCCCCAAAGGGTCCAACCACCAAATATGGAGAAAGTACCCAATGGTTGGCATTAATAATGAGACTGTATTAAAGACAATATCGGTCAATGCATCTAGAGCCAACGCTTGTACAGAGCTAGAACTGCTTTTTGCACACCATACAAAACAAGCAAATTTGCTTAGGATGGTCAAAAGCATAATTGAGATAGCACCAACTCCAATTTTCACGGTATGCCGTTCTCCCGGACTACTCAAAAAAAGGGCTTTGAAGGACTCTTGACCGACTTGGAAAAAGGAAATGATAATAATTACCAGGAAAACCAAAACACCCAAAGGTTCCAATCTCGACCTTCCGACAGGGTATGAATGTTGACTCTTCCAATCTTTATCAGTAGAGAGCTTGTTAGCAACGTAGATGATGAATGTAGATAAAAAGTCCAAAATAGAGTCCACCAAGGATGCAACCACTGACATGGATCTTGTCAATAAGCAAACGATAATTTTTCCCACCAACAAGACAAAGTTGACAAAGAAATTTACGATAATGGCCAAATAAACTGCTTGGCCATCCTCCTCTGCATTGTATCCCAAGAATTGAGCACCTTCATGATCGATATTACCAGGAACATCATAAAATCTCGAATATTTTGAATTATTTGTGTTTACACTGTCATCATTTTCGATTTGAGTAGCGCCATATGATTTAGGAGAAGTCTCCAAACCCTCATCCTCCTCTGTATGAGTAGCCAAAACCTTAGATCTCAGTTCGCCATAATTACTCAACATGTTGTAATGGATTCTGCCAGCATCCAAGAAATTATCTATTTCCTGAAATCGTTCAATAAGATAATTCTGTTCCTTATAGTACTTTCTAACCTTTTTGTTCTTTATTTTCGAGTAGTCAGATATATAAAAATCGTACCAATTGCAAAGATTTCTATAAGTTCCAATTAATCGAGTTGGTCTCATAATAGAGAGTCTACGTTGGGGATCTTCATCCAACGAATAAAGACTACCGTTTTCCAATCCGGGCCGTGACCCCAGCAATGTGAAACTACTGGAATTGCCTATAAGAAAATTACCATCAAAGGCTGGATTGGCATTGGTTACTGGATAATGACTTCCAAGCAACTGGTGAAGTAAAGGGGGTTTTGGTTGCGGATTGGCTCTGTGAAGTTCATTGACCGAGATCGAATATCTTCGAGGGAGCATGGGGCTTCCTGACAGAGTTTGGGCTTCTTGATATGGTGGTGATTGAGATGATGGTGGTAGTCTTGGATCGTTCACTCCGACAGCACCATTACCCATTCGTTTGAGATTTCCAGAAGAAAACGACTTTCGTTTAGGGGTCCCCACGGCATCAGGTGTCCCGGGACGGAGCGGAGTGTTTTCAGACGACTCCATTGGGGGGAATGAAGAGAATCGATGAGATGGCATGTATGTATATATACGTTTCTGTCATAGGTGCAGAGAAAATGCGGAGCCGGCGGAAGAGGCACAGTCCGAGGCGTACAAAAGGTAATTTACTGAACCATTCTGCTCTTGCCCGAAATGGCCGTAACTTGAAGCAAGGGATATATTTAAAACAGCAGTTGGCTACAATTATTATGTCAAAGAAGCTACTTGATGTCTAAGATAACCATTGTGGGGTAGCATTGAGTCATCGAAGACTTCTGATTTTTTTGACAAGGTGAAAATTGATATTTCAAGGTATGGAATGGAACTGATACCAATCTGTCTTGGGAACAATTACAGGATTTCTTCATAAAGGTAATTTAATACAGTATATCTATGATGGTATTGGCCATGGCTTATTACTGGCCAGGGATCCAGACTCTCTTCGGTTCACTCGCTTAAAACGTGCATGGTATCGCCGCACCATCGTCTGTAACGGCACAGTTCTACTGATGAGGTACCATATGGACCGGAAACTATCCAGGAGGATATTGTGGGACAAAATACAGTTACAAATCAAGTTGCAAGCTTCATTTGGTCCGATTAGTTATGAAATAAATTTGATGGATTTTTATCTAATCAGATGGACTGTACATAAGGTGGACTAGTTGGCATAGCAGAACGTGAGTAGTATTGAATAGTCGTGTTCCTAGCCGAAAAGTCCGTAGGTGGTTTTCTGAGTTATCCTCTGGTCTGTGTGATCAAGTGGATCGCTAGCTGCTAATATTTACAGCCCTGTGTTAAAAGCAAGTATACGTTGGAGTATTTGATATTATAAAACATATGGGCACTGAACACTGAGCACTGGATTTCCCAGATTTTGAAAAATAATACACACTGCTAATGAGCTTCTCTAACCTCAGAAATCGAATTTTGAACAGAAAAAATCATTGATAATATTAACAAGATCCCAATATTGGCAATAGCAGAAGGTTATCTCAGTTCATCACTACCAAAACGTTCTCGTTTTGTTACCATTAAATAAAATAGAGCTTAGTACGATTGATTCCATTCGGACAGTATGCTATAAATTCTTTTTGCCTCTACCCAATACATGCCGGCTTTTGCAAGTTACCAATCGATCAATAAATATTTAATCTAATCTATAACAGGTTAATATTGATCAATATGTGGTGGGCGCACGCCCAGGTGATAAACCTTTTCCACCACCCCATATGAGGTATTCCATTGAAACTGAAGAATGCATTCTGTTTCACCTACCACCTGGTCATTCAGAATATTAACTCATGACACTCCTCCCACTGAAAGTTTTGGAAAATATTAAGAACATTGTCATATAGGTGTAGACCCTAACACCTTTGCGACCCTCACCACTACACTTACCCGGACGAAAAAATTTGTATAAAGTTCATCACTCGCCCAATTATTTTCACCAAATTTAAAGGTATGTCTATCCAGACTATGAAGCCGGTCATCTGTGATTAAGACTATGATATAACTTTTGACTGAGGATGTAAATGCAGGACAAAAATAAAAGGAATTCTTCGTTTATGACTGGATGACGGCTCACAAGTCTTTAGACTATTGAAAATGTGCTAACCTAAAGAGTATGTGTACTTCTAATGCTACTAAATGATGAATTGTTACACAACATTCTGTCCCGGTGAACCCTGAGCCATGGATAAAACATGCATCACCATCTGACCCAAGCATTTCTCCTGTGTGAAGTGTACTAACCGTCAGTTTAGAAGAGTAGTTAATCCAATCTCCTCAAGATTTCTGAAAGAATCTATAGGAGTCGTCTTCTAAGAGTCTAAGGAGATGTTTAGGAGAATCGTGGAATTCTTTTCTATCAATCTATTTGAGTAATTTATGATGAAAAACCTAATTTTCAGTTCTGCTTCTGAACCAAAAATTCCTGAAGATAACCCTTTACCAAAGCTCAATTTCTGACGATTACTCAATATTTTGTGGAATAGAATTACGTAGGCGTTGTAGCGAATATGAAAGAGTATGACGGTTCTATGATTGGTATTAATCGATCGTGTGATTCTTTGCTTACTTTACTCTATTCTATATGATGTTGTCTTAGTACGAAAGTATTTACCACTGTTTTTTTTTTGCAAGTTTCCGTACGATATCATGCTGATTTGTTGTTCATTACCAACAAATTTGACTAATTTAGTTAGTTCTCTGCTGGTGTTGTATGCATTTCTGATTCCTATGGCTTGTTCCAAAACGCTTCTAGATTCCGAACAGTATTCTTTACTCTTTATCTACAACTTTTAATTTTCTTCTAACTTGGTTTGATAACTTATACTCTTACCGTTTGTTGATTGTTACGAAATTTATTCAACATTTCATCTACAACAACAACCTTATTCATTGCTTACTACTCTTAATTTTGTTTATTGTCTACTTTTAAACGTTGAAAATAACCACCTTACCGTCGATACCAGAGGTACTAACTTGAGTACGGGAAAACAATTTGATACTAGAAATTGTGTTTTGGTGAATAGTGCTTAAAGCTTTATTGGATCCAACACCTGGTTTGTTTACTCTACCCTTCAAATCCATTTGTTTGAACATATTCAAAGCTTGGTGAGACGAGATTTCTTCATCGTCGTCCTTATTTTCAGGGACATCCTTGATTAAGTCTTTTTGAGACTCAACCTTGTAGGCTTCGTGCCACTCTTGTTCATTACCTTCAAATACAATCAAGTTACAGTTGTGGCCTCCAATTACAAGCTTGGAATCGGTCAAAAAGACTAAACTCTTCAAAGCCAAGTAACTGGTTCTAACGTTAAGAATAGATCTAGGAGGCAAGCCTTCTCCGTCTGGGTAAACAACACCGAGGGAGCCATCATGGGAAACAAAGGCTAAGGAATTTCCATCAGGACTAAACTCCACTCCGTGGATCCAAGCCCCTGTTTCATTAATGAAGTCTCCGCACAATGTCTGGAAAGGCAATTTAGAACCCCAAACCGTAGGCTCTGGTTTAGCGTCCAAGCCCTTGATATAGGCACTAAACACACGGGCATGACCATCAGTAGAGCCTGCAGCCAACAAAACATTGTTAGGGTGCCAGCTCAAACTGGTGATGGTGGATTTCAAAGGCTTTTTCAAATGTTTAGATACCCACCAATCGTTTTCAGATTCGTAATAACACACAGCAATGATTCTATCAGAAGAACCCACGGCAAACTTGCTTCCATCTGGAGACCACTTACAAACAGTGGCAGCACGGTTAATTCTCAATAACACCAACGTAGGCTTATACTCACCCACAGACTGATCATACTCCCAAACCAAAGCATTTCTATCCTGAGAGCATGTCAAGATTCTGGATCCATCAGGAGAGATGTCCACCGAAGTGACGGTTTTATCATGTCCCTTCAATGTAGTGAACAAGCTGGGTTTCTGGTTCAAGTTGGTGACTTGGTAGATTTCTACTGTGTTAGCCTTGGTGATTGCTAACAAAGATCTGTCAGGAGAAAAAACGTGGTCTTTGATTGGCTCGTGGCCCAATTGGTAGATGTGGGGGGCAGACATGATGGATTCAGGAGTCAACTCTACTGATATGAGGAGGGTAGTTTCGGAATGGTGGATCTGGATTATAAGGGATATATGCAGGCGCGAGAATGGGAGGTACAAACAGGCAGTAGTAAGTGAAATTTGGGACTCCAGAGTATTTAAGCTTGGGATTAGGCCAATTCTAAGAGACCTTAGAGTTTCTGTGATAAAGATCAATAGGAATAATTCATAACTTTTTATACAATTATATCGTGTGTCGTTGATTCAACGAACAATTTTATTGATGATCGTATCAGTTCTTTTAGAATTAGTTATAAAGACATAACCAGCAAAAGGTTTTGCTGCACTATTCAGTAAAACAACATTTGCTCAGAAACTATTTTGACCTTGCTGGGACCAGTATACTTGTCATAAGATTAATATTAGGATGACCAGCTGTGTGCAGGAATATTCAATGTAGTACTTTAGATTAGTGGATAAACCATTACGAATTGTCAGGGGCTACAGTGTCAATGGCAAGACTATACCATAATTGGTATCTAATAAAACAGTACATGAAACAATAGGCCCGGAAAGTATGGGCCACAATAAAAATGCTGTCGTGTCTATCCTAGCATAGCATAAATCAATACCCTGGGGATCGAGACAAATTTTAGAAAGCCGAAATTAAAAATGATAGGGGTAACATCCATGGGTGTTGTAGCGTGATTAAAAATATTAATCTTTAGCAATGTAAACTGAGTTACAATGTAAATGAGAAACTCAATCGTGAAGACTTGACTATCATAGCCATAATAGTAAGTATATTTTGCTGCATTAATACTTTTTCCTAGCGTTATTCACTGCTCGCTACCTGTGCTGGAATTCTTACTTATTTAAACCATCGTGCTGTTTATCATCCAAGAACTCTTTGATTCTTCCCCAAGCATGTTGTACCTTTGGATTCTTCACACCAGCAAGATGGCCATCCAATTTGGCCACCACAGCTCTAAACAAGTTCTCGGTTTCCTTATTGTAGAGAATTCTCAACCAGTAGAAAATTAAGAACAAGGACAATTGGTATCCACTAGTGTTCTGGAAGAGCAAGGTTCTTAAGAACAAGTACACAATAAGGAACAACTCATCGTATGCAATCAATGAAGCCAAAAAGTCTGCCTGCTTAAGCACAGCCTTAATTTCTTTATGAGCGGAAACCTGTAAAACAGCAATAAGGAAGAAAGGAAGGATTTTAGTAATCGATCTAAATGTGAAAACCCATACCACAGATAAGACGAGGTATTGGAAATTTTGCTGAGCGATCAAAGTGGTGGATGGAGGCAAATAATGTAATCCAAACTTGTGTGAAAAGGTG
Source organism: Suhomyces ambrosiae (assembly GCA_030568575.1). Classification (NCBI taxonomy): domain Eukaryota; kingdom Fungi; phylum Ascomycota; class Pichiomycetes; order Serinales; family Debaryomycetaceae; genus Suhomyces; species Suhomyces ambrosiae. The sequence continues at coordinate 144,979 of JAJMGA010000020.1, forward strand.
GCAGTGAGAGCAACCATGGCCCCTACCAATGACAAACGATAACTGATCAGGGCCAAGTAGTAACGATTGATTCGTAAGAGTTGAAGGATAAAGAAGGTAATACCAAATACCAATGTGGCTATATGTCCTCCAATCCAAGCCTTGAATTTGAGTGGGTTCATTCCCGGACTGGACTTGATAAGACGTTTCTTGCGTTGTTCAGGGCGAACAGTATCGTTTGTGACATTTGCAGCCGTCTGAGCAGCTTGGTTCAGTAGCTGGGCCTGGGCACCGGCATCGGTATGGCCATTGGGAAGCGATTCAGTCTGTGACATGGTGTAGTGGATAAAGCAATGGTTCAACTGGTGACTGAAATTGTCACCAGAAGTCACGTGAAGAAGTAGCCCTGGGTAAGATGGAACGAACAGGCAGAACAGTAGCAGCCCGTACAGACGTGGATCTTTCTTCCGGTTCTCCAACTAATTCAGTGTTTATTCATGTATCCCCCGGATTTCTAATTTAATTCCAGGTTCTGCTTAATCTGAAGTTGTTCTGCCTAATTATCTATAACCATGCAAAGAGTATCAATGGATTGGGACTATCCAACTTTATACCTCCTTCATAGATTCTACACGTAACAATCTGAAATAATGGTTCAAGCTTATTTTTAGGATAATGGTGGATTTTAGCAATTATAATAATATAAATCCATGGTCCCATTTACAAGTAATGGTCAATACTGCTAATTTGGAAACAAAATTTCAACTGCTTATTCTCTAACAAATAAATAACAAAATTCTCCAAGGGTGCTTTCCTGGGTCTTCTACCAACACTGTGCCAAATCTAGAGTGTTTTAACATTTTACTTACTCGTGTCGTTGTCTTCAGTTGATTCTTGCCCAGATTACCTATTTTTCCCAGCATTTCTTTTCCGATCCTCTGGACATTAAAAGCATAGTCAAGTCTACTATTATCATTGCAACTTAATCTTTTAAACCCTGTTCGTTTACCCTGTCTTCCTTCAATAATGATTATCGATACATCTCCTGCACATACTCATACAGATACACAATTTACAATGCACACCAAACTTAACATACGCGATAGTAAACACCATGGCAGAACTCACCGATACAAACTACGCACGTAGTGGACTCTTGACTCCACTTGAGGCCCAGGTACTTGCCCAGTATCAACTTCTTGCTAAGCAGTTAAACCAACTTTCTCAGGAAATCCAACAATTGACCAACAAAAGGATCCAAAGCGAAGTTCAACCAGGCGGTTCTGCCCACCAATTGTCGGAAAACATGAGGAACTTGGAGATGAAGATCGGGTTGATCCACACATTGTTTAAGGGAGCTGTGTACACGTTGTTTTTGGAACAAGACGGGGACACCTCAAAGTAGCTTGTACCAACACTACATACAAGACTGATACAACATGGAGTATAAAAACACAATACTGGTCAACACGAATCTTGAATGTGCCAAAGGATCACCCGCTGCCAACTTTGAGTTTAGTTTTGGTGTTCACTTCAGCACTACTTGATTGAATAAGTCAAAATGATCTTGCTAAGAAAGTGTGCTACAGCCAACAAAGAGTGTTCCTTTAACAAAATATGCAATGCTCAAATGTGATGAGAACACACCACCAATTATGGCAAGAGTAACAGTTAAAACGTTTCTTGCTTATAGAGGGATGACCGAAGAGCCCTATATAATTCGATACAACTGGATTATCTAATACTTACCAACATTTGAAAAAATAAGTGATGAATACTTACTTTTAAAAGTTTGTTCATTATTTTCACTTCCAAATTAGTCCTCGGCTGGATATGAAGCCATTTTTGACAAGTTTCCCGATAAAAGTAACCAAGCACTAATATCTACAAAGAATTTTGCTGGAAAGGATAGAGTTTTGAAGTGTGCGTGAGTATTGAGGTCTGGTATAAAAATCCAAACCACATTGAGCCTATCGCTCAGTAAAACCGAGCGATGAAGATTCAAATTGATTTCTTCGAAGCGATGAGCTTAATCTATGGTGATATCTCTTACGGTACTTAGATCCGTACCTCATTCCACTCACGTGATTCATCGCGTGTAATATTGTAATTAGTCGCCGGAGTCAAATTTCATAGTATATAAGTCGAAAAATTATCCGCTGGAAACTATTCACTACCTTGTTCATTTAGTGTCGGAGTTTCAGTCCTTAGGGTCCATAAACTTCCTTTCCGTTTATTTACTTCGTCAGAGTCATCTACCATTTACTGACTCTATCCTGTCTCACACGTGACGGCCATCTCCATAAAAGCAGCCAAATCCGCACCATTCCCACCATTTCCATCACCGCTACACCATGAGTGAATACGATAAATACTCTACTCCATTATCCTCCAGATATGCATCTGTTGAGATGTCCCAGATCTTCTCTCTCAGAAACAGATTTTCAACCTGGAGAAAGTTATGGTTAAACTTGGCCATTGCTGAAAAAGAAGTTGGTCTTGATATGATCACCGATGAAGCCATTGAACAAATGAAGAAGCATCTTGAGATCACTGACGAAGAGATTGCTGCTGCTGCCAAGGAAGAAGCCATTGTGAGACACGATGTCATGGCACATGTTCACGTCTTTGGTACGACTTGTCCAAGTGCTGCTCCTATAATCCATTTAGGTGCAACTTCTTGTTATGTCACTGATAATGCAGACTTGATCTTTTTAAGAGATGCCTACGATGTCATTATCCCAAAGTTGGTCAATGTTATTGACAGATTGAGCAAGTTTGCTTTGGAGTACAAGGACTTGCCAGTCTTGGGATGGACCCACTTCCAACCAGCTCAGTTAACAACTGTTGGTAAGAGAGCTACCTTGTGGATCCAAGAATTATTATGGGACTTGAGAAACTTTGTTAGAGCCAGAAACGATATTGGTTTAAGAGGTGTCAAGGGTACTACTGGTACTCAAGCTTCTTTCTTATCCTTGTTCCACGGTGACCATGATAAGGTTGAGGCTTTGGATCAAAGAGTGGTTGAATTGCTTGGATTTGAACATGTCTATCCAGTCACCGGTCAAACTTACTCCAGAAAGATTGATATCGATGTTTTATCTCCATTGGCATCTTTAGGAGCTACTGCCCACAAGTTCGCAACTGATATTAGATTATTAGCTAACTTGAAGGAAATTGAAGAACCATTTGAAAAATCCCAAATTGGATCTTCTGCTATGGCCTACAAAAGAAACCCAATGAGATGTGAAAGAGTGTGTTCTTTATCCAGACATTTAGGTGGTTTATTAAATGACGCAATTCAAACTGCTTCTGTCCAATGGTTCGAAAGAACCTTAGATGACTCAGCTATTAGAAGAATCTCAATTCCTTCTGCTTTCTTGACTGCTGATATCTTGTTGAGCACCTTATTGAACATCACCAGTGGATTAGTGGTGTATCCAAAGGTTATTGAAAGAAGAATTGCTTCTGAATTACCGTTTATGGCCACCGAAAACATCATCATGGCAATGGTTGAAAAGGGCGGTTCCAGACAAGATTGTCATGAGGAAATCAGAGTGTTGTCTCATCAAGCTAGTGCTGTTGTCAAACAAGAAGGTGGTGATAACGATTTGATCGAAAGAGTCAGAAACACCGAATATTTCAAGCCAATCTGGAATGATTTGGACAAGTTGTTAGACCCATCCACCTTTGTTGGAAGAGCTCCTCAACAAACCGAGAAGTTTGTCAACCAAGACGTCGCCAAGGCTTTGGAACCATTTAAAAAACACATTCACGGTGAAAGTGTCTCTTTAAGTGTTTAAGGGATATGAATTCAGCTCAGGTAGCAAAAGTGTAAAGTAAGAATAAGTAAGCACATATTAATGCTCCAATTATATACATGAATATTCGGGACAAAAATGTAATCTAAGGATATTATGCCTCTACTACAGTCACTCGTAGACCTCTTTCAAGTTATCTAGTCTTGGATATAATCTCACGAGATAGTGGCTTCGAAATTAATTTGATTTATTGATTTGTTTCTTTTCCGACGCATTGATCGGTATTTTATTCAAATCAATACTATCATATAATAGTCATTTACTTTCTAAGTATCACGTTAATCATTATAATTTTAAACCTAAAAATTCAGTTTTGAATTGCTGTTCATCTAATATTCTGTTACCTACAATGATATATTTCACTTTTACTGTAATAACCTATATCCGACCCAATAGTATACATATACAAATTTGAATTCTCAAGAATACACCAAGACATGCCTGCATGATCATAGTCATGGCTATACTAACCAATAATGAAAAGAAAAATAAAACTGCAACCTCTATATCAAAATTTCGTAAAATCATAAATTTTGGTAACTTAAACAAGTCGGAATAATTTAGAATTGTCTAAAATCATCAACTAATTTTAAAAGCTCCGTTGAGTAATTTGATAAGTCCGATCTATCTAGATAATCCCAATAAACCTAGAATAATCGACTTATTGCGTTTCTTCTGTTGTCTCAGGCTCCAGGAGCTCCGAAATTGAAGGAATAGGTCCTCTATATTCAGGTGCATTTCTAATAGGAGCTATAGGATAAAGTGGCTTGAACGATCCAGTAGTACCAGCCACACTAGCAGACCCCTGAACATCCATCATTCTAGCACGTAAATTAGGGGACATACGTGAAGTTGGGGGTGGAGGTGGGGGTAATGACCTAGTATGGGGATAGGAAACATCTGGTTGAAAGAGCTCTTTTAAAGGAAGAGGCAACGATTCCCGGAGTGCAAAATTAGGGGCTGCTGAAGATACCTGTGGATTGGAAGTGTAATAAAACACTTCGAGACTTGGATGTGGGAGACTGGGAGTTGGAAGACTAGGAGCAGGAAGATTAAGAGCAGGAAGATTGGGAGCAGGAAGATCACCCATCAACTTGGGTCTTTTGTTACTGATACCATCAGCGATATTTTGTCTATGGAGTTTGACTGGGGTGAATACTGGACCAGTTGAAACTGGAACAGATGGGGGAACAAACTGAGGTACTAACAGTTGTGGAACCGGCTCGGTTAATTCTGAGCTTTTAACCCCACTGTTTATGTCTTCGGCTTTCTCCTTATCAAACTTCTGTGATTCCTTGAGTAGTTTCTTATACTCTCTGATTATGTGCACATAGGGGAAGGTCACAAAGACATCACGACCAAATTTATCGGTATTCGGCTTTGTTAAATGGTTTTCATCCTCATCATCATTGATATCGATAATACCATTAATCAAATCCCTTTCAAACATTCTCTCGTCGGTATACAAGGCACAATTGACGTCTTGCGGAATCAAGTAAATCTTCATATCACTCTTATATCTTGGTCTGGCTACGATCTTCTTGATAAATAAATTGGATGGAACACTTGATCTTGTCCCAAGACTGTACAACATTTCGTCCATAAAGTCGAGATCATCAATCAATTTGACATCGCCAGTATGGGCAGTTTCCAATTTTAAGATCACCGATCCATCATAATCGTCAGTAGTAGACCTTGTCACTCTGATAATAGAGTAATCTTTTATTCCAAAAAGGGTATGGATAGCTGTATCTAACGAATTAAACGTGGTCAAAAATGAACCCTTTCTGGATTCTGAATGTTCTGTAGAAGTAGAAGAGATATCTTTGGAGTCTTCCGATGGAGAGCTCACAAGATTAAATGTTTGAAGGATTTTATTTGAGAAACCAGAAAGATCCACGAGATTGTTATCAATGAGTTTGACTGATTTAGATATCAACGATTTTTTAGTAAAATTATTGGCTGGAATGTGGTTTGTTATATAACTCATTCCTGGATGAGAATCTATGGATATGTTTTGGTATATTGAGTATACTTCTTTCTTGTTTGTGAATGGAATGAGGGTATTGTATAGACTCAATAGGTTATTTGACAACGATAGTTTGACTTTGAGTCCCGCTTCTAATGATCTAACGTGGAGTTTGGAGTTTGCACTTGGATTTGGAGCAACAAAACGATCATTCGTTCCAGAGACTTCATCTTGGTATCCTTTTTCAAACGCAAGTGAATGGCGACCCTGTGACTTTTTCGACAAAGATTTTCTCCTAATGGCAAGCTTAACAAAGTTCTTATCGACCAAGAACCGTTTGTTGATTTTAGGCTGCGGGAGTTTATGGCAATATTCTGGGTGAATAGGAGTAGACTCACCGGGACTTGGTCTCGACGTAGGAACTCCAGACGAAAAGCTGGAGAGGGAAGCTGAAGTTGTAGATGAAGACGATGACAAGCCTGAACTGGAAAAAATCGAGGGGGTTGAAGAGCTGGATCCGGAATTGGAACCGGAACAGGAGTTGGATCCAGTGCCTGCTCCTTGACTTGAACTGATGGAAGGTGCTAGCTGAGGTCTGTTGGACAATTCCGACTTACTTTCGTTATCCAGAAGCACCCCATTATGGTTCAACATCTCTGAAATGCCAATCATGGTGGTACCGATTAGCAAAGCCAGTGCTAGCTGTTACAGCTGCTGAGGGCAGAATGCCTAGCGAATCCTGACTGGATTTGGTAGTTGCGTTGTAGAAGACAACAATTGAGCAAGTGATCAGACGTATCAAGGATTCACGTAAGCAAGTATGTTGACTTTGGTATAAAAAGCAAGAACACTAAATATATATGAAGAAAAAGATATGAGAGGGCAACTATTTATTATATGGAATTAGAGTGGACCATCAAAAAATTAAAGTGTCTCGCATTTAGTGGGACCTTGAAAGTGTCTCACTTTTTGTGTTTGTTGTTGTTTAAGAATGACAGAGGCGAAATGTCTGAGAGAAAATGTCGGGGACATCGAATAATTAAGCAGGGATCAAGTAGAATGTTAAGCCAATTAACAATAATAGGAACATTGTGATAAGAAAGGAAATATGTAGAGACTTGGGGGTCAATTACACTTAATTTTAGGGGGGTTCTAAAGGAGAACCCCCCTCTCTGTCACTTCCCAGCCACATACTTTCCCTAACCAACAGATTATTGTCCGCATCGTATCGGACACGGGCCCTTAACCAATGCGCCAAAAGTTGCATGTGCACTACACATGTCTCAGAGATGCTGACCATTTACGATCCCGTGTTTTGGTTACCAAGCCACTAACTACTGCGGCACGGGTTTTTACCTCGCCACGCACCCATCCCTTATTCCCAATCGGGTTATATTAAAAGTGTCTGGCTATTACATGTTTTCGGTAGCGGTCGGCTTACATCATATGGGTAATGCGGCCCCCCGATAACGCAACTACTTTAATTGACATATCGTCACCTTATTCAATTCCCGCGAGTATACAATCGAGGGTTTGACACCATACCAAAGGCTTTAGGGGCTCACTATTTGCCAACTATCTTCAAGAATGACCCATGAAATTGTCTGTAACTGGAGCTCAAGACCAGGCTATATGCACGCCGATTATGTCATGACGATGGCCACATAGCAACTAGTGCGATCAACGATTGCCGATTGATAAAATATACCAAAGGCTATATGGGCCATCTAAATAGAGCATTGATGATTCACATGGTGTAGAATAGCCCACCGCAATAAATTAGCCTGTGATAATGCTTGAGGTTTCCAAACCTAGTTGATATTGTGCTATAATTGTAAATCTTGTTCGTACCTTAAACGGGAGATATTTAAAGTAAAAATTGTATATTTGGGTTGCGTCTGGATAGTGTCTGAGACTTGACAAAGTCAATAATGTTATCTATCATCTACTCGTGTTTGAGTGCTTTTGATACCAGACAACGTAATGAAGCACAATAACAAGACAAATTGTGAATAGTACTTTTCGGCTGCTACAGCTAACCAAAATAATAGAATAGTTCCTACATGTAAGCTAGTGATTAATCCGTTGATGAACAGATACCTGCAAAAATTAAGTTATCTCGGCTCAGGGCTTTTTGATGATGAACCTACTCCTGAATAGTCAAATTTATATTCAGAAAAGATCTCAGCAGCGGCCGAGATTCAATTTAACCAACTCATTCAGTTGCCGTCAATAAAATCACCGGACCTATCTATAGTACAGATTTTATATATCTTGTTGACTAGATCGATTTAAGCAAAGATATCAAATAACTTTTGATTCGTATGATATGGATCCTATAGTTCACTGGCAGTAGGAGTATTTTCAAAAATGGCGATTTCTGAATATTTCAATTTTTATCTAAAAATATATTTTTTCAGAATTATATAATTATAATTAATTACAAACAAAACTTTGTGGGTTCCCTTTTTGATCAAATTTAGTTTTGATTTTGTCATTATATTCACTTGAACAGCTAAATCTCGTTTAAACTTGGATCTTGCGTAATGGTACTCCACTCCAATATCGATTCCTTGCCATCGAATTATTTTTATTTGAATGAGTAGGTTCGGTTAGAATTTAACAACATGATAATTTATAATGATTGTCACATATCGAACGTGAGTTAGTAAATCAAGTAAGAGTGAGTTTGCTCATTCTATAGCCTACATATTTTGGGTATGATGCCTATTATTCTCTATTTATTATTTTCATTATCAAAAGTTACTTAAAAATTAGATCCTTGGTTAAAGTTTCTATCCCTGACACCCAATTCACCACTCAAGAAGTCGTCACTACTGACCTTTTCGTTCTTTCTCCAGAAGGTCCAACCTCCGTTGTCGTACTGTCTATTGGATCTCTTCTTCAAGTAGAATAATACTGCGACGATACCAATAAGAATAGATCCACCAACACCTACAACCACTCCAACCACGATTTTATTGGTACTGGATAATCCACTGCCATTATCACTATTTTTACTTTGATCGGAAGCAGCAGATGGAGAGGCAGTGTTAGAAATAATGGAGGTACTAGTAACAATCACCGTCTTACCATTGTCAACGGAAGAAAAGGTAGTGACCGAGTGGGAAGTTGCAGATGCAGAGCTCGACTTGCTACTTGATGATGATGTTGGAGATGGAGAGCTCGAAGAGGAGTCAGAAGGTGAATCTGACGAGGATGATGAGGATGAAGATGAGGATGAGGAAGATGAGGTGTCGGATGTTGACGATGCTGGTGATGAAGTAGATTGCGCAAACGACAGTTGATTGGAGGAGCTGCTGGAGCTGCTGGAACGGGAGGTTGTGGTGGAAGCTTCAACTGAGGAAGCCAGTGAACTGGTAGATGAAAAGGAATCTGAAGAGCTGGAGCTAGAACTGGAACTGGAGCTAGAGGAGCTGGAGCGGGTGGAACTTGAGGATGAGGACGAAGGCGAGCTTGACGAGGTTGCTGAACCAAGAGAATCAAAAGAACCACTTCCTACTGCGAAGAAAGTACTACTTTGATCAAAGGAAGCCGTTCCATTTGCAGTACCGGTAGTAGTGTCAGCACGCTTGGAGAACAATTTGGAGGAATTGGTTAACTGTCCCAAGTTGAGGGATTCCAAGGAGAATAAGTCCAATAAAGAAGGAGATTGTGGTTCTTCCTGTACTTGTTGTTTTGGTTCTTCAGTTTGGACCACCACGATTTCTTTAGGTTGGTGTCTATGGTGAGGACAAAGCATTTTGTTACCGCTACCAATCATCCCGGTTCCGATAACCACCACGTAAGCCGTGAACACCAAGGAGAGTACCACTGCCCATTTTTTATTAAATCTGGTGGTGTTGACCTCTTCCACCTGGCCCTGTTGCACGTCTTGGTTTTCGAGTACCGTCTTCTCGTCAGCAATATCTTCTTTCTCTAGAAGTGCCTGTTGCTCGTACTGGCTCTGATTGCACTCGTTGAGTTCTTTATCCATGGCAAACGAATGTAAAGGGGATGTGGTAAAGAGTGTAGTAAGTCAATAAGAAAAACAAACGAGGCACAAAATGTTAAAATGTTAAAATTATCCTGTAACGATTTTACACGCAAAAGTGAGAAGTGAAACCTGGAAACAGGAAAAGAACAGTCTTGGCTATACCAAAAATAAGTCAGCAAGTATGTGGACTACTCAGGAATATTAAGCGAGCAATTACGATCTGGTTACCGGTGGTCTAGACTAAGTAAAGGTCGTCTAATGGCGCAGTTGTGATGGGTCACTCCGACGTAGGAGGCGGTGCGGGTGACGAAGGGATATGAACGAGAAAAAAAGTGAAAATACAAACTGTCACACAACAGATTGGTTCTAGAAATGGACCAGGACTGATTACAGACCAATACTGATGCCTGGCTGTCATTAAAATGCACCGTTGGATCAAACTGATTCGTGTTAGAGCCCGGTGATGAGTTCATAACGAGGCGTTGCAGCCGGCGGTCTCGGTACCTGAAACGGCTATATACCGGACACCACCAAATCACCTAGTGGTTAAAATTATCATGAAGGTATTGTGTGCAGGGATGGAGATCGTGTTTCGTACACTTTGCCTTGGGGTTATTCTTTATTGTACTGTAGTATTTTTGGAGATCTTTTGGAGATCTTCAAAGATGTGGCTCCTGAAACAGCATCTATGGTTATCTCAGGGCCTTCCCAACTGATGAAGTTGTATGTGATCCATTTGTATTATTTCCTTGAAGAATTCTAATGTTGATATGGATCGATATTCAACAACTATTGAAGTACGGATTTTGTGGGTTTTAGTGATATAATTGTTAACCCAATTGGGTAGTTAGTAACTTGTTACGATGTGGTTTCGGTAGACTTGTCGAGCGAAGTCTTATTGTATGCGCGGTTTACAGATTGTACCAAGAAAGCCCAAATTATGATAGTCCGCAAATGTGGCTCATTAAATGAGTCGTATGAGAGTACAACTCGACACTTTTTAGTTGGGATGTGTGATGAGACCAAATTGTTAATTTACGAGATTATTCACGGTGGAAAATTATTATAATCAATGAAGGTTAAAATATGAAGAGTATTGAGACCATAGAACATCCCCTGCATAGTATATCCTGCATGCGCGCCGGCTCTATATCTGTCCCTTCTAGTACCTTCTGGTTTTTCTAGAAGGTTCCACAAACATAACTAAGCAGCATGACGGCTGCAAATCTTCCAGAACTTTCCGGTTTGCCATCATACCCTCTTACAATAATCATTTGCCTTCACGGACTCTATAAAAGCACGTAGCTCCCTGATTTTATCATCATTATCAAAACAATTAATACATCAATAATTACTATGTTTGCTTATCATCAACCATCATTTAGTTCTTTACTCGGTTACCTCGAGGAACAACAGAACAGAGAAAGATATCTTCAGGCTCAAAGACAAGCTGCTGCTGCTGCTATTGCCGCTGCCGCTGCTGCCAACAGCCCAAAGATTATCAAGAAGGTAGAAACGGAAGACTCTTACCAAATTCAAATTTTTAAGAATGGAGGAAATTTTAACAGCTATGAAGTTAGAGCAGTCAAGCCACAAGCGGTTGGACTTTATGATTCCGGTTTGGTCAACTTGGTCATTGAATCTGCTCCTGAAAATTTTAGAAAGGTTTTCCAATTTAACTTGGAAGATATAAAATTATCGGAAGTTGACTGGGAATGGTACCGTGCTGAAAATGTTTTGATTTTGAATATTCCAAAGAAAATCAAGGTTTGTCATGATGCTGAAACCCTTGCAGCTTTGTTTGGATTACAATTGAAGCCTTACTTATCTTACCCAAATAGAGAGCATGAGAAGGAGGCTCAAAAGCAGGCTCAAGCAGAGAGAAGAGAAGCTGAAAGATTAGCTGAGGCTGAGAGACAGGCCGAAGCTCAAAGAAGGGAAGAAGCAAGAAAGGCAGAAGCTAAAAGAAGAGAAGCCGAAAGAAGCGCTGAAGCTGAAAGAAGAGCAGAAGCAGCAAGAAAGGCAGAAGCTGAAAGAAGAGAAGCTGAAAGAAGAGCAGAAGCAGCAAGAAAGGCAAGAAGAATAGCGGAAGAGAGAGCTAGAAGAGAAGCTGAAGTAAGAGCTAGAAAAGCTAAAGAAGCTCAAGAGAAAGAGAGACAAGAAACCCAACTGAAAGCTCAAGAACAAAAAAGACTTGATGAGTCTGACAAAGAAAGAAACAACAATTATGAAGAAATTGCAAGACAACAACAAGAATTCATTCAAGATGTCTTTTCACAAATATTTGGGGTACCATTCCAATATGCCCCACAGTCCCAGTCTGAGAATGAAACTGACAAATATCAACCAAATGATTCCAATCCAAAACCTGTCGAGTCGGAGGTAGAGTTGCAATCATCTTTCAAGCCAGAATACAGGTCAGATGTTTCTGATTCTGAATCAATAACATCTGAGCACGAGACTCCAGAAAGTACGCCAGCTACTAGTCCAGTCTCTTCAAGCAAAGAAAAGAAATCGGGATTACTGAAAGTTCCATCAATGGAAGAAGTTGAAGATGAAGAGTTTGTAATCTTCAGAAAGAAATTCAACGACCAATAAGTCTAGAATCAACATTATATATAGCTTTAATTAATATCCAGCATTAAACTATCATCGTAGAGGACTTCGTAATTAAGTACGATAGTGGGTAATAAATATAAATCTATTCACCTAATAAATTATGAATTACATCATGACTTTATTACGTATCGACCGGGCATATACTCAAAACAATCCATAGTCGAGCTAAGATTTATATTTTCTTCTTTTACCCTAATAATAAAATAGCCTTGCTACTACACCAATTGATACTCCAAACCAACAATTCGCCTCTAATTATCTATTTGAAGGGCGTACTTGGTATTGGGGGACCGCAATATATGGCTGGCGCTACCATCTTTCTATGCACTCCATCATCATCCCAACTTTGCTGCGATTCCTTACACCATGTCAATCAAATCAATCGCCGTATTTGGAGGCAATGGGTTCTTAGGAAGAAAGATCTGTGAAGTGGGGATCCGTTTGGGTTACGATGTTACCGCTTTCTCTCGTTCAGGCAAACCACCTTCAGGATTATCACCAATTAATGTGCCCTGGATCAAGAAGGTAAAGTGGGAATCTGCTGATCTTCTAAACCCCAATACTTACTCATCTAAGTTAAGCCAATACGACAGTGTTGTACACTCAGTAGGGATGCTTTTTGAGAACCAATCGTATAAACAAGTGGCCAATTCCAACTTTAATGCGTTGCGGGATGCTCAAAATCTTGCCAATGCATTGAAAGGGTCCAACCCTATGGAGCGAGACAATAAGCTCACATTTGAAGCTTTACAAAGAGATTCTGCTGTTTTATTGGCTGATGCTTTCTTAGAGGCAAAAGGTCCTGATAGTGATGCAGCATTTGTATATATATCTGCTAGTCAAAAGCCTCCATTTGTACCGGAGAGATATTTGACCACCAAGAGAGAGGCCGAATTCGAATTATCGTGCAAACAGGGATTGAGAGTGATTAGTATGCGACCTTCGTTCATGTCTGAAGAGCATAGTGGACTCAATCCTCGTTCATTATTGGGAGGATTGGTTCTGATAGGTCATTCGGTAAAGCAGTGCACCATTGGCGATAATCTTTCCTATATTAATAGTTTGATCAGACCTCCAGTAACAACTGAGCAGGTTGCGTTGAAGATTTATGAGAAGTTGGAAAGTGGCTATAGTGGAATTGTCAGGGACGAGGAAATAGCCAAAAAATGATTTACTTTGGTAGTAATGTCAAAGGGGTTCAGTTGATTTTAAACAAAGTACTAATTTCCTGCTGGGCCAAAAAAAACTTGTATAAAGAATAATAAATAAAAGATTGTCTATGAAATACTAGAAACATTTCAACAGAGCTCGTTTTTGAGGTTGTGTTAGAGAAATGTAATGAATTCCTTTCAGCATTATGACCATATTGAATCTTTGGTCGTGGTAATAAAAGAATATACATGATTCTACTAAATACTAGATCATATTTCGTAGAATTTAATCCGCATTGTTTGTCGTTAACCCCACTCCATCCCATCTTGTTTTCAACGTACTTCGCATTTGGTAAACGATAATCTGCATGATGAAATTCATGAAGAATTTCATTATAGTGGTATATTAGTTTATCTAAAGTTTGTATTGGTTAATTTGATGATTTAGAAGGTATCAAGTAATCATGAAGCAAACTATATTATGCTATTTATTTCGTGTTTAATATTTTGAGTTTAACCTTTTCAAATCCTATTGTATTAAAAAGTTTAGATACATTAATTGTAGGTTTTTCTGTAATTATATATATATATATATATATATATATATTTAAATTCTATCCGTTCAATTTACTTAATATAATCGAATAATTATTTATTATTAAGTTATTAGCTCAGCTTTTGCACTATAGATTTAGGAGTTTATAAGTAGTTTTAATATGATGATTCCTTTCAAACAGCTTGAGGAGGAAGGGACTTTAATTGGTCACTCAAATGAATCAAAAGTTCCAAGTCAACCTTCCCTTCTAATTCCTGAGGTACAAATATGCCATTGGAATTCACTTCTATTTTCAGATAAGAAACATAACTTATCTTTGGAGCATCTGCAGAACTGGTTGATTTTGAATCAGCATTAGCCAATTTTTCCTCTTCCACTACCGGACTCTTAGTCTCCTTGACATTAGGAGTCCACCAATAAACTGGATATTTTCTCAATACATTCCCAGAAACACAAGCCACGGCAATGATAAGCACCGAAGACACCAATTGCGCAGGTAAGTACCACCAACCCATTTCACGGATTTGATCATCTACTAAAGGTAACAAGGCAGAGGCACCTGCTGGAGGATGTACACAGTTGAAAATCGACATCAATACTGAAGAAATAGCAACACTAAGGGCTCCACCTACCCATAAATGTTTAGTTGCACCCATTTCAAAAAGTTTTTGGAGGCAAACACCGATTAGAGATGAAATAAAGTGTCCAAAAAACACATTTCTAGGTTGTGATAAAGGTGCTTGGGAAGCATTGAATACCAAAATGGCACTTGCTCCATAACTCGCAATGATGGTGGGGGCATGATGATGCCAGAAAACAGTATGGCTCTTGAAAACCGCCTCTAGCACTATAAGACCTGCAAATGTTCCAAGGAGTGTTTCTAACCAAATGAGATAATCATGATGGGGTCTAGTATCATGCCTTCCAAGAATTCTTCGCACCAAGTATGGGGTCTTGTCTAGGAAGCTGTTAGGAATGAACCGATTAACCCAGTTGTCGATTGTGAACTTAAATACCATGATCAGTATACTTGACAATTAGAGGATGTCTTAGATAGAACAACCAGCACCAACTCAGTAATGGCGACGAAACACAATAACCACGGATAAACCAAGATGTTGATTGGGTGCGGATATTAGTTTATAAGCTTGAGATGAGCGCGGGGAAATGCTTCAAGTCGTAAGAGTAAGATGGTAAGAGAGACATAAGGGAAACTACATAGTTTATATTCAGCAAGACAATCACATCTGTAGACAAGTCTTTTGATGACAAGTGATTCATAAGACTTCCGCGTCATTTGATATAGTGACTCGGACACCGACTCGTCCCCGGGGTGGTTTCCGCGGGGTTTGACACGGTAGTAGAGAACTGACTCTATATAATACAAGTTAAAGAAGGAGTTAAAAATGGAGTCGGATTTGCCGGGTTTAATGTTGAATTGCAAGTAATGAGTAAGTATTTGAAACGTTATGGTCATGTAATTGATCCACATTTGTCAGCCATGTATGAGACTGCTACAAGTAATAGATCTCAGCACGATAGATGAAACCTTCCATTTTGAGATTATAGAAGAACTTGAATAATTTTTAATCTACC
This sequence comes from Suhomyces ambrosiae, assembly GCA_030568575.1. NCBI lineage: Eukaryota > Fungi > Ascomycota > Pichiomycetes > Serinales > Debaryomycetaceae > Suhomyces > Suhomyces ambrosiae. Next base: position 160,667 of record JAJMGA010000020.1, read on the forward strand.
TATAGGAATATATCACTGATTACCCAATATTAATTGATAAAACTAGTACTTGTTTTTATATTGTTCTCTACTAAATTCTCATTATCTGTGGTATTCTTCTGAATTGTAGAAGTCTAATTAACTATACAGAACGATGCATTCATCCCCTCCACCATTTAAACACCGTAATACACATTGGCCTGATCATTTCTCTTTTTAACAAGATACTTTCTGATTTCATCTGCAATAAATACAGTGCTGCAAAGAATAGCCAAATGAACCAAGTCACTGAAATATAATGCTTCTGTTTGGAAAATAGCTTGGAAAAATGGCACGTATATAGCACAGAATTGTCCGATCAACGAACCAAGAACAGCAAAATTGAACATTTGGTTGGTGAGTCCAATTTCGAAAATGGACTTGGAGTGATGACGACATGCAAGTGCATTAAACATATCGAACATGACGAAACATGTAAAAGTCATAGTTGTATCTCTAGCAGTGATTTCATCTACCTTCAGTTCTTTGATAAAAATGTATAACGTACCCAAAATTATCATGAAAGCGGATTGCAATACTCTTTTGATGACTTTCTTAGTTAAAATTTTATCGTTACGTTTTCTAGGAGGTTTGCTCATAACTTCTGAATCAACTGGCTCGACTCCAAGTGATTGAGCAGGTGGTCCATCCATCAAAATATTAATCCATAAAATTTGCATGGCATTTAAAGGATTTGGTAACCCGAATAAAGTAGCCAATGCAATCAAAGTTAAAGCAGCAATGGATGTAGAAAGCTGGAAAGTAATAAAATTTTGAATATTGAAAAAGATACCCTTACCTTCTCTAATAGCACTTAAAATAGTGGAGAAATCATCATCAGTTAAAACCATATCAGCTGCTTCCTTGGCAACATCAGTACCATTTTTACCCATAGCAATACCAATGTCTGCCAATTTCAAAGCTGGTGCATCATTAACACCATCACCAGTCATGGCAACAATATCACCTCTTCTTTGGAATGCCTTGACAATAGTAACCTTATGTTCTGGAGTGGTTCTTGCAAAAACTGACACGTTTCTAATGACATCAGACAAAGCCTCTTCACTTAAACTATTAATTTGATCACCAGTTATCACCGCATTTTCTCCAACAATAGGCATACCAATTTGTTTAGCAATATGAACAGCAGTAGTTGGAGAATCACCAGTAATCATGATTACATGAACACCACCCTTCATCAATAAAGCAATGGATTTACCAACATTTGGTCTTGGTGGATCCTTCATACCAATTAACCCAGTGAAAACCAAATCAGAAGGTTCAACTTCTTCTTTTTCACTAACAAATTTTTTATTGTTTCTAGCAAATGCCAAAACTCTTAATCCATCATTAGCCAATTCATCTGATTTTTGTAAAATTGTAGTTCTAATGGCATCGGTCAATGGCTTTATATCTCCATTTTCATCATAGTATCTATTTGAGAGACTAATAATCTTTTCGGTGGCACCTTTGGAAAAAGTTTCAGCTCTATCCATATCACCACTATGAACACAAACTGCCATGTACTTTCTAGCAGAAGAGAAAGGTAATTCGTATAATCTTTGTTTGGTAGCTCTGAAATCGTCTAAACCAAAGTGTGGCAAGCATTCAACAAGCGCAATATCACTAGGATTACCAACGTATTTTTCGTTTTCCAGAGAATATCTGGCATTATTACAGATACTACCACATTCCAAGACCTTGTGCATGTTACTGGTTAATTGTTCATGAAGACTTTTATCATCTAATTTTTCAACAATCAAGAAAGGACTATTAAAACTTCCCTTGAAATCAGTAGACCACATTTTTGTAACCGTCATATGGTTTTGAGTGAGGGTACCTGTCTTATCGGAACAAATCACATTCACACTACCCAAGGTTTCAACACTAGGTAATCTTCTAACAATTGCTTTATGGCGGGCCATTCTCAAAACGCCCAATGCTAAGGTAACAGTGACAATAATAGGTAAACCTTCAGGAATAGCTGCAACAGCAAGAGAAACAGAAATTTGGAACATGTCTAACCAGGAACGACCCTGGAATACACCAATTAAGCAAATGATCCCGATAACAATAAAACTAAAAACGGATAAATCTTTACCCAATTTATCCATAGCTTGCTGCAATGGAGTTTTTGGTTTTTCAATTTCACTCATCATTTCAAAGACTCCACCAAATTCGGTTTTTGCACCAGTTGAAACAACGATCCCAGAACCATGACCATCACGGACCAAGGTACCCATGAAAGCCATGGATGTTCTTTGGGTAACCAGTGGCCTTTCGTTCACAACCAAGGTTTGAGTGCTTTTTCTAACTGGTCTATTTTCACCTGTCAAATTACTTTCATCAATACTTAAATGGACTGCTTCTGTTAATCTGATATCAGCAGGAATTTTATCACCCTGAGAGAAATGGACCAAATCACCAGGGACCAATGATGAGGCCAAGACCGTGGAAGTACTTCCATTTCTAGTTAATCTTGCTTCAGCAGGAACCAACTTGTTCAATGCTTCCAACGACTTTTCTGATCTGTATTCTTGGACGAAGCCAACGGTGACAACAATAGTGATAGCCAAAGTGATGGAAATGGCATCATCAGTGTTTCCCATCCAGAAACTTATTACTGCAGATCCAATCAACAACAAAATCAATGGATCTTCGTAAAAATTCGACAAGAACTTGAATAGTATATTTTCATCATCTTCATTGGACAACTCATTGATTCCATGGAGGGCACGACGATTGAGTACATCCTGATTACTGGTCAACCCAAGCGCCAAATCGGATTGGAATTCACTAACAGTATCTTCGATGGACTTTTGTGAATACTTCAAGGATGCCGAGTTTTCCCGTGAATACGCTATGGTCTTGGCTTCAAACGGGTTTTCACTCATCGATCACTATTCTATTAACAAACTTTGGGATCACAGAATAAATTGGATTATGTTATTGGAACTATTGAATGGAGATTATTAGAGGGAATGGTAGACTATGATATTGAGACTACCGACAGTGATCGGACACGGCTTCAATGATACACGATCTAAGCAGACGGTGTACGACAGTCCAATGTGTGCTAGAAGAAGTATTGATTCTTCTGTCTGAAAGATTCTTTTTATCTAGTCTATCTATTACGTCCGCATCAAATTTTTACTATGTACGTGTCGTTTACAGGTTAGCCCATGGGTGCCAGCGCAGTAGTTTGCACGTTAAGCGAAATGATGCATCAGGGCTTAGACCGGAGGGACCCCAGATACGGTATCGATCGCAGCCTTGGAAAGTCGATTCATAACGGCAAGTCCGGCATTAGATTCATCTAGTCCTTCAACTAAGATTAGTTCTGTATTTAATTCATCTGCTTCTCTTAGTAATCGGAACACGTTACGCGACGCTTCCTGGCCCGTGCGACCCAAACATCTTTCCACCGTAATATGAGGGTTGATAACCTGAGCTTCCACAAATTGGGCTGCTCTAAATAAAGCAATACGGGTATGTTTGGCATCAATTTTGTTTTCGGTAAGGTAATTTCGTATGGCAGTGATTCCATCTCCGCAGTCTATGAAAAGAACCACTTTGGCAGTAGGAGAGTAGTGACGATATTTCATCCCTGGAGTTCTTACCGGTTCCAGAGCTGAAGCCGTCTTCTTGGCCACCACGGTATTTTCCCAGGCATTGCCACCATATTGATGTATTTCTTCAATCGATACTCCTCCGGGTCTGAGAAGCATGGGCGGCTTACATAAGCCATCGATCACGGTTGATTCAACTCCAACAGAACATGGTCCTCCATCAATGATATAAGGAATCTTTCCTTGTAAGTCATGATACACGTGGCTGGCTAAAGTGGGACTGGGTCTTGTAGATGCGTTGGCAGAGGGGGCTGCTAATGGTGTGTCACTGATTGCAATTAATGCTCTGGCAATGGGATGACTAGGAATCCGCACAGCTACTGTTGGCTGATTAGCAGTGACCAATTTGGACACGGGAGATGATTTATCCACAGGAAGCAAGATGGTGAGTGGACCGGGCCAGAACTGGTCAATTAATGCATGATATGCTTCAGGAATCTCGTAGTTGGCGGGAAGTATTTTACGTTTGAGTTGATCTATCGATGAAACATGTACAATAAGCGGATTGTCTGAAGGACGGTTTTTTGCTCGGTAGATGGATCTGACAGACTCGTCATTGAGAGCAGATCCCCCTAACCCATAAACGGTTTCTGTGGGAAATCCTACGACGTTGGTGGTGTTGGTAAGCTCATCGGCTGCTATCTTAAGGTTAATCTCGGATTGTTTATCTGTGATTTGGGGTAAAAGGTCGTTTTTATGGAATACTATGCTATCTGCCTTGACAGGCAAGATTTTCGTTTGGAAACTCATGGTGGTGGAAAGTAGACGAGCCAAACGGCCTTTCATGATAACGATGAGTTTGAGTCATTATCGATTTTTTCTACATTGTCACGTGCCCCGCTAATGGACCATAGTACACATCTTGTGGTAGAAGAGTTTAACAATTCAGTAGATGGTAAAGAAATCATGGTTTAGTTAGTTACTGTCGGTATAGTTTATTCCCATCGATCTGTCCATCTATTTTTATGACCTACAGTATTATGAAATTTGAAATCGTTCAATGTGCTCGAGTCTAAAAGAGATCTAGGTTGCAAAAAAACTAATTAACTATTTTATGTTGAACTAGCCTAATAACCTGGACTTGAAATGTACTTGGATCGTGTCACATTCTTTCTTTATTTGGGATAAACTAAGAAGTAATCAGGAACTAACAAAACTAGGAAACTTGTTCGCCAAAGTTTTCTCTTTATTGGAGATGAGCTTGATGAGTTTGAAGTCTAATACTCAAAATCTATTATTGATCAATAAAATATTTTGATCTCCATCAAATACTAGAAAAGTACGATTTGTAACAAGGGTTTTTGATAAATGCTAATTAAAACGTTGGAGTTAATATTTTTACATCCAGATTTTAACTCTTATATCACTTTGTGCTCCTACTCAATCCCTAACGACTCCTAAACTCGTCGAACTTTGCTAATCAAAGACAAGATTTTCAGTGATTGTCTTCTTGTCATCATCGTCCAATAATTCGTAGTATGCTTGGAAATTTCCTAAGTTCTTCGTAGTACACTCTTTGAAAAACTGACTGAGAATCTGTAATAACGAATCATCTCCATTCTTGTGATCCTCGTTTGAATTGTCCTCGTCATCGGAGTCCACATAAGACTTCAATTTCTCGTAGTTGGGCACCCCAATATCGTCCATATCTTCCCAACCCTCTCCATCATCATCTGCTTCAGCTTCACCACTTGGTAAATAATCATTAGCATCGGGCTGTTGACATTGAAACGAAAGCTCACTGATTAACAATTTTAATATTTTAAGCGATGCAGATATTTGGGTATATTGATCGGGCATGGCCTTGGCCATTGATCTAGTTCTGATCAAATCACCTTGGTATGGAATTATGTCTCCATTAACAATAAGTGACTGTACTCGTTTATCATTTAAAGTAAAAATCTTTCCCAATGCTAGCACATTTTGCTTGATTTTTTCGTAGCCTCTAGTGACTTCAAATGATTCAAACCATATTGGCAAAACCGCAGAAAGACCATCAACTCTTCTATTTGTTTTGGAATCATGCACCGATATTTGACTAACCAAAAGTTCAATCATTTCACTTGGTGAGTTTAACACTAGATTGCAAAATACTATGATTAGGTTTTCAATAGTAACAGGTTCCTTAGCCAATACTAACCTATTGACTGCTGCCTCAAGTAATTGTGACAAGAAATTGTGATCAAGGTAGGATTGGAACTTTTGCAATAAGGAAAGAACAATCAAACCACAGTTCATTGCTGCACTATCGGACAACTCTGGTGATAAAAATTTGGATACGATTCTCAATAAAGAGTTCATTCCTGATTCGTTGGCTTCATTATCTTGGAATGTCAAAAAGTTATTCCAACCTTTTTGAATTAAGGCATTGAAAACTTCACCGCTACTTTGTAAAATTTGGTTGTCGGTTGTTGAAAGAATAAGTGACTTAATAGCTGGAAAGGTATAACTGAAAATTTGAGTAGGAAAATCTCCTGAATCACCCAAATCTTTGCCACTGTTGTTTGGGTAAGAATCAATTATAATACTCAATAATTCCAAAGATAAGTATAAATCAGGAGTATATTCGATACTACCACCCTTCTTTATTTGTTGTTCTATTAAATTCATGATAAAAGGTAAAGACTTCTCACAACAGATAATATAATCTTCAATTGTAATTTGACTCAACAAAGTGCTTAGACTCTCGGTTGAATCTATAGTTAATTGCACGTTAGATGCATCTTTGAACGAAATTTTGAATATTAAATCAATAACATTTACACCAGATGCTATGATTAGTTTTGATGCTATTGATGGATCTACATCTATTGCAAAACTGATTGCTTCGAGTAGGGATGTCAATCCATCTTCTTCGCTCTCTTCAATTAAAGAAGAGACAAGCTGACAGACTTTTAATTGGACTTCACTCTTCTTTGGTCCATCCAAAACAGAGCCAAATTCAACAAAATTTCTGTACAAAGTTAAACTCATGAGAGAACTCATTCTAATGATATCATTAGGTTCACCCTGAGTTGCAAATTCAATCATACCCAAGAATGTCTTTAATCCAAATGTTGAAACTTCAATGTTTTCTTGAAATTTTTCGAAAAACTTTGGCAATAAAAGGAAGCATCTTGCAGTAATGAAATGATGATCGTAAGAAATCAAACTAGTGATTAATCCTAACAAATCAGTTAGGGAAGTTTGATTGTCCAAAATCTTTGAGTCTTCATTGGTGAATAAACATTCTAAAAGATATAAGTCTGCTTCTTGAACTTTCCAGGTATTATTATTGTTATTACTTAAAGATTGAAGAATCACCTTCAATAAGCCCGAGGAATCAGCATCATTAAGTTCACTCAACAACTCGTGCACTGGGTCACGAGAAGTTAAGGTTGTTGATAAACCTGTAACATCACTAACAAACAAAGTTAAATCACTCTCGTAATCTTCAAGAAGGTCATCACTTAAAATGCTAACTTTCTTGAGAAATTCATAGAATAATTCTGGAGAAATGTGATCGGTGATTTGAAGTTTTTGTTGGAGAATCAGAAGGGATTGTAAAAGCAGGTTCAATAAATCAATTAACAAATTTGCTGGATCCATATCAGTTTCATGATCAAATATTCCATCAAATTTCCAGTTATTATGAAGGAAATCGGCCAATCTACCTAAATCTTGCAACGATAAATCCAAAATTTTCTTCTTGATATCCAGTCCCACCCTCTTTTCGAAACTACCAAGAATATCTCCAATAATTCTATAAATGTACGATCTGAAGTATATTTCATTCAATCCTGAAGAAGATTGAGAGAGTGATTTCTCAAGCAAATTAGTGAAAATCACGATACTCGAATTGATATGTTCAATGACTCCTGATTTTCTTTCCGCTGTGAAAGCTTCTGGTCCTTGTAGGGTATTAAGGACATTTTGGTATAATTTAACTGCTGCAGTCTTCACATTAGAGCTTAAATCTTTAGATAACAAGTTCATAATATGGTTTGTTATTTCTGTACCAATACCACCATCCCAGAATTGTTCTTCAGTTACTAAATCATCAAAGAGATCATTTAATACTACCAATGCACCGATTAACGAATATTCCAGATCAAAGTTATTGGCTCCCTGATACAATTGATTCATCAACTCAGGCCATTCGTCAGGATAATCAGCAGAAGCAATTTGAACAATAGCGTATGCGCTACCACTACGGACTTTAGAATACGAAGTGCTAAGTGATATCTTGATCAAATCTTGACGAATGCTTGATTTTGCTTCCTGGCTAACCGGAGGACCAACAAAAGACTGGAATCCCATGGACCAATACTTCGGAACAAGCCTTTTAAGGTGGAGTAACGATGCTTGACGAATATCTATTGGAGTTTGATCGAGCACGGCCAACTTCGTGAGCTCTAGAGCCATTTGGGATGGATTTTGCTGAGTAGCCTCATTGAAACTAAGCTCTGCAGCGACTCTGGTCGCATTATCTGGACTTGTTTGGTCCTGAATGAGCTGGAGTAATGACATCTGGTGATGAGACTACGCGTTTAGATTGATTAAGTAATGGTAAATGGTGAGCGCTTACGTAATTGTGACTGGGTTAGAAAACCGTACGAATTCTAAGGGAATGACCATGAAGCAATACTAACTTACAGGCTAGTATTCAGAATAAAACGAGACTTTGTTATTGGAGAAAATTCCGTTAGTTTCAGGTGTTTGCTGGTATTAACACGGATTGGAGAACTCGATCATGTGACTCTGTCACGGGTCAATTAGTATCAGAGGCAAAGGCGAAAGGCGAATGCAAACATAAACGATAGAAAAACCATCATGTTTGGTCAAGCAGTCTACCCTGCTCTTGAAGAGCTCAAACAACCGCTCTCCCCCCAACAATTGGAAATTCTCCGCAATCAAGTCAAATCCGAAGAACCCACACCATCACCACTGTCCCTCTTTAATCTCGCATGGGGATTAATCAAGTCCAATGTCCACAAGCAGCAATTAGAAGGGATTGAAGTGTTGACCAAATTGTACAAGGATGTCCCTTCCATGAGGAGAGAATCGTTGTATTACTTGAGTTTGGGTTCGTATAAGGTTGGGGATTACACTAATGCCAGAAGGTATGTAGAGAAGTTATTGGAAGGGGAGCCAGACAATACTCAGGCCAAGGCATTGAAGGAGTCAATTGAGGATAAAGTAACTAGGGATGGTTTGATTGGGTTGAGCATAGCTGGAGGGTTGTTGGCAGTAGGTGCTGGGATTCTAGGGGGTCTAATGAGAAGGAAGCGTTAGCCAACGAGCACTCCAACAAAGCCAGAATAAGTGAGACTATATACAGCTTTATTTAAGTGGTCTAGAAGATATGCTATCCATCTGAATGATGGAATTAGCCAGTGTTTATGAGTAATGAAATGGTGGTGATCTGAAGGCATGGCGTAGTGGGGTTTTATATTGAAATCAAACGAATACCAACGATAACGTGAATTCTGGACTCATATGTCGAATACTGGTGATGACTATTAATATATATTCTATAATCTGCTGGTTCATGAATATATTAATAATTAGGGAGGTGGAGTGGCTGTCATACTATATGAAAGATATTTCAGGGACCTGTCACTAATTATATTGGAATTATATACGTATCATTTAGGTGATTTTTTAAATTTGAGTAACTGAAACGTTGTTGATTAATGATTTCGGGAGACTCCGGGGGCAATCCATGCGATGATTTCATGAATCGGTGCCTTTGACTAACTAAAGCCTTATTATGGTTAATTTACTTTTATTATAATGACAATAAATTTTTTGAGACATTTGAACGGCTTTGCTGTAATCAGTAATGCCGTCCAGTCATTTATATAACCAGTCCAGATATAACTCAATTAATGCCAAACGAGATGCTTATTTCAGTATTATCGGATTGGCAGTCTCTCCATCAGTAGAGAATAACGAGACGATCCACACCTATCTCTAATTTCAGGTTAATCTCAAGTACACGTTCGGTCGCTAATTCAATCTACGGTGAATATAACACCTTCTCGTTATTCCACAAGCACAGAACCAATGTTCTACTAATTCTACTTATATACGTACTGCACATATTTATTGCACATAATAGACTGAGTAACTTTTAATGAGTATTAACCGAATCATATGCCAGATGACTCTCTTGGGGACAGAATCTCATCCCTGGTGGTTTTATCGTTCAATTCTCTCTCACTAAAATCTGGCAAACCTACCACTCGTTCCAATGGTGTCAAAGAATGGACAGTTCTAGCAGGAATAGTAGCAGTGATGCCTGATGAGCAGATCATACCTATATCCATTGCCACTGGAGTCAAAGCATTGCCAAATAAGGTGAGACAGTATTCTGAGGGACTCATGGTCCATGATATGCATGCTGAAATCTTGACCTTAAGACTTTTCAATTGGTACTTACTAGACCAATGTCATCGATTGAAAACTGAAAAATCGATTCTAGTAGAAAAAGAAGGTGAACTGTTTAGAATTCGAGATGGGATCAAGTTGGGTCTCTATATTAGTGAACCACCGTGTGGAGATGCTTCTATGAGCATATTGAAACAGCCAGAATCAGAACCTTGGAAGAAGAAACAAAAATTAGACATTAACATTACCAGAGGAAGGGGCCATTTTGATCGGTTAGGCTTAGTTAGGACAAAACCAGGAAGAAATGATAGTCTAGTGACCTTAAGCAAGTCTTGTTCAGATAAATTGTGTATGAAACAAGTTACTGGTATAGCTAATTCATGGACATCTTTACTCTTTCCTGAAGGAATTTTTCTTGATTATTTGATACTACAAGAAAGCAAGTCGAATTTAGCAGACTGTAATAGGTGCTTTGGAAGGGTAGACACGGAAAATCCCCATAAACTACAAATATTATGCTACAGCGAGGATAAATACGAATATCATAAACCTGAACAAAGTGACATTTCAGTAGTTCCATCACAGTTATCGCTATTATATATGGTACCCAACAAAACCGTTCAAGTGCTTAATAATGGAGTCAAAAATGGGTCCTTTGTCAAGAATAAGCCTCCAAAAAAGGGAGGATCTAGTTTTATATGCAATCAACAATTCCATGAGAAATTCAAAGGGTTAATGAAGCTTGATGTTGACACCTATGCTGAGGTTAAGTTACTTAATCAAAAACGTCAAGTTTTGAAACTGAAAGTCAGGGGTATTCTTGAGGGGTGGGTGCCCACAGATAAAGATGACTTTAAGATATAGTTACTTGATAATCCAATCGATTTTCAATCGTTTCTCATTTTACTCTTTGGAGCACCGATATAATTAGAATCAACATCATTAATCATTTCTCTTGAGCTCCTCGACCACCGTTGTCCAACGGCTGAGCTTATTCGGATTCGGACCCCGATCCTTCTCCCTCGTCTTGCTCCAATTGGTCCTCTTCAGGGATCTCCATGGAAATTGCGTATTCCGCGCTCTCCAACAATTGCTTCAATTTAGCATCGTCACTGTAATTGACTGGCTTTAAGTTCTGTTTATCCTTGATTCTTGGATCAGAGCCCGCATCCAAAAGATTATCGATCACAAAGTACCCATGCTCGGGTTCTTCTTTAGTATATTTAACGGCCAAATGCAATGGTGTCTCACCATCATTATTCTGAGGATCAATCTCTACCCCTTCTATGTCTAAAATTATATCTATGAATTCCCAGTTTCCTGCCAGACATGCCAAATGTAACGCCGAATTGTCAGTGATTAATTCTTTCGTAGTATTGATGAGTTTTGCAAGTTCTTGATGATCATTCTTCAATTCCGATTTAATTGTAAGTAAAAGCTCAGTATTGTTTCTTCTAGAAGCATCCAAGAGTTGTTCTGAGTAAGAAGCTCCTTCGTAGGCGTCTGAATTGTTGGATTGTGACATTGATGGATGATCAAGGGGAGACAGGTATGTGGATCCGATATTGAATAGGTAGTAGGAGTGTTCTCGCCTCGGTTTGGCTGTGCTTGGTGTGAGCACGACCAGGTTAATTAGGGGCGTATTTAATGAAGTAATGGTTATTACAGAAACATGTACATGGAATAGAAGGAAAACTGGACTTGTAAATATTATGGAAACCCGTGTGTTTATATATGATGATCCATCTTTTACGTGGTAAAGCGAATCATCCGAGAATTCCTTGGGCGAGCGTATGTACTCGAAGATGTAATAAAAGCTTACTAAATATTGACTGTTATCGAGAATTATAATATAATTTATAAATGGTGTTGATATGGTAAAATTTGAGGTTGAAGGAGTATTTAGCAGCTAAAATGTTGGCAGTTGTAATGTGTTATAAGGATTAAATGAAATTAATTCGGGATATAAATCACTTTTCAAAACTGAAACATTTTCCTTGGTTCTCTAACATTTTCAGAATCCTTAGATATTGCAGGAAGATCACAATTCTGAATGAGTAGAATTTTAATAGGTGTCTCACAAGATCCAGACCGAGATTTCTCTAGACAATAAATAATTTGAGGGAAGCTATAAACCTCACAAATGAACTTACTTCCCAGAGAATCTCTTGATACATTTGTTGTTTCTCAAGGAAGTGTAGGGTGAAATTTTCCTATTTTGAAAAACAACCGCCAAATCTTTTAGGCTGTTATCATTATTTGTAGATATATTAAGCTAACACGTATTTTTCACAAGATACTTTCAATTAAGGTAAACTTCCCTGTCATTATGGCCAAAAAAAATAGTCAAATGTTTTCAAAAAACATCGAGCTACATACGCAATGAAATTGTTGCCATGGACACGGTACATACTAGTGCATACCTATGGTTGTCCTTCTTTGTTTATATTAATGAGATTCAACTTGTTGTACAGCTGCAAAAACTAGATGGGGTTTTGTGTCACCAATGCAAATTGGAAAAATATTCAAGAGTAAAGGATGATCAATACACTTTACCAAAGAGAGTTGATTGGTAGTAGTTTTCGTGACAATGTAAAGACTCTACTACAAATTATTGTAAAAAAAAGAATACTACTTAAGTACTACTAGTGCTAACTTATTCACAATATAAAACTAAATACAAAGAGAAGATCGTCTTACTTCAGGGTTTTGATCAAGCCCTACACTTACTGATACAATTTGTCCCCATAAGAATGTTCCTGGCTGGTCTTCATTTTTTTTAACCTAGATCGTTTGTCTTGCTAGTCTCACTATCAGCAACAACCTGAACATGACAAATCTGACAAAAGCCCAAACTTGAAAAAGAACCCTCTTTTCTTTATTGTTTCGATTCAAACGGTTCCGGTTCAATTTACTAATTCACCTCCACTCATTTTTTTCTATTCTTCCGATCTTGTCGATGTCTCCGATCAACTCTCCGTTGCTCCACCCATCACGTGCCCGCCTCATACGTTATCGCTTTTGTTGAGCAAACCAAACTTCATCTATTACATATCAGTTCTTTTCACCATGGTTCAATCTATTGTTGCTCCTTCTATCCTTGCTTCAGACTTCGCCAACTTGGGTGCTAACTGTAAGCGAATTGTCACTTCGGGAGGCGTAGAATGGTTACATATCGACGTAATGGACGGTCACTTTGTGCCCAATATTTCGTTTGGGGCCCCCATCATTAGCAGTTTAAGAAAGGAATTTCCCGAATCAGATGCCAAACCGGTATTCTTTGACTGTCACATGATGGTTTCCAACCCCGAACAGTGGATCGAAGAGATTGCTAAGGCAGGAGGTAATCAATATACCTTCCATTTTGAAGCCACCGATGATCCCGAAAGAGTGATAAAGGCTATCAGAGCCAAGGGAATGAAGGTGGGTTGTGCCGTCAAGCCCGGAACTCCCGTGGATGTCTTGTTACCATTTGCTGACAAATTGGACTTGGCCTTAATCATGACTGTTGAGCCAGGATTTGGTGGTCAGAAGTTCATGCCGGAAATGATGAAGAAAGTGGAAGTTTTGAGACAAAAGTTTCCTCAATTGAATATTGAAGTTGATGGTGGTTTAGGTAAAGATACCATCGAACCAGCTGCCCAGGCTGGTGCCAACGTCATTGTTGCCGGAACCAGTGTGTTTAAGGCCGAGAATCCTAAAGAAGTCATTGATTACTTGAATGCATCTGTCAACAGAAGCTTGCAAAAGGTTTGAAACAACCCCTAATTAAACTGTGATTCCATCTAAATAGTAAAAATACAAGAAGGCTGTGAACAGTTGTAGAAATCTTTACTTCGAAAATGATTAGATCTTTCAAATTGGGAGTTTCCACCAGACTGTAGATTTCAACAATAGAATAATTAAGCTCATTCTTCATAATAGCTCTTCCCTACTCGATATTACCCAATAATTATTTAATAATTACCTACTTAATACTCAATTTGCTTGTAGCAATTCCTAATATACACTAAAAAGCTTGCACTCCTAAAGTAGTTCCTGCTCCAGCTGGACTTAATCTGAGGTTAGCACTGTTTTCCACAACAGACCATAAGGCGGTCTTTACCTTCTCTAATTGTGACTTCTTTTCTTCCACATCCATTTCCACTTCTCTTTCCTTATTGTTTCTTTGATCGATGTATTTTTGGTTTCTGGCAAGTTTCTTTGCTCTCTTGTTGGACAAGGTGGTGTTGGTCATTACACTGGTGACTTTTGGACCTCCTCCAGTATACAATGCAATAGCTTTGGAGTCAGTGGGCCTGGCAGCAGCAGCATCAGCATCGCTATATCTTCCTAAAGTTGATCTGGAGGCAGTATTTTTTCTATTTCTAGCAGCCCTCTTTTTACCTAATGATTTGGCGTGGGCGTTGGCATGAAGCTTGTTCTTTGGCTTGTTGATGGAGTTTCTTGAAGCCATTTTGGAGTGATAGGTAATTGATATGATAAAAAAATTATATACATCTCATCTTACTACCTGCAGGAATAGGAATCGAAAGTGCAAAAAAATCTCCCGGGGGTGAGTCGAACACCCGATCTCAAGATTACTTTGAGTTATCATTACAGTCTCGCGCCTTAGCCAGCTTGGCCACCGGGAGGATTTCTTGTTGGTTGAGTATTTTGATACTATATAATGTAATTGATATATTGTCTACTCTGTTTTGGCTTAGGAATATATCTTTCGGAAAGAATTCTTTGAACGCCAAGTCAACAATTGAAGACAAGGGTTTGCTTTCAGCGGTCTCAGCATTCAAGGAAGGTGATATTCAATTAAATTGATCCAAATAACTCGAATAACACGTCCTCCACCACCTTATAATTGATGCTAAATCTATGCAACTCCTACAATGGGGAAAATTGGTAATGAAATTAATTCTGGAATCCATAAAATTAATATAATTCTGCACATACTTTATGGCCATAACTTTTGGAACTGCTTGCTAAATTAATCCAGTATTTGATATTAGATTTCTTTGCTGATTTGTCATGTTTCTTGGTGGAATTGACCCTTTGCCATAGAATTTCCAAATTTCCAAATATTTAAGATTTTTGCATTCATTCAAGAATTTCAAAAATTTATCATTTCAAACCAATTTATAGAATACTAAACTTTATTAAAGAGCTCGACTATCTTTGATCAATGAACTTCATTGCATTACCATTGAAATCTACGACTTCGGCAAATTTTATTTATTAGTTTCTGCTGGAGGACTGAGAAATAAACTTTGTCAATGATCCTCGAATTTTCCATCGATATACTCTTACTCAAAAGACAGACGTTTCCTCACTGTCTCCTCTTAGTGCAATATACTCAAAACTTCTTTTCTACTTATATTACTCACATTATACATTTTGCCGTCTATTGCACGAGAATGGCCCGTGCGCACAACATAAACAGGACCCCCCTCTTTTCCATTCCGTTTTAAGCCCGTTCCACAGCCCGTTGCCTTCCCCTTTCTGTTCGGTCATTTTCTTATTGTCGCCTTCGTTTCGCCCTTTTGCCCGTTTTGTCCGTTTTGTCTGCTGACCAATCCCACTACGAATTCACCGCAACCTTTCGTATTGTGGTGGCTGCGCAAAGACCCTGGATCGCCACAGATAACTCGCATTTATATAAAGGTCTCATTTCCCAGACCCAGCAATTAATCCAGAACAATTGTAATATGCTGGAGAAAGTCGAATACACTCCAATTGGGGCCAAGGTTCGCAGGGAGCCTCGTAGGAGGTTTGGTCTTAAATTGCTCTATGCAGCTGGTCTTGGTCTTAAATTGTTTGCTGCTGCTGGTTTTGGGTATTATCTTTACACCTCAAGTAGTGGTGGCAATGAGATTGAGGATCCACAAGGAGTCATTTTGGATGCCCTTTCAGTTAATCTTGCAGGTGAGTGGTCCAAGAAGTATACTGCAGAGCCACACTTGGCCGGTACCAATTTTGGATTAGTTCAATGGACTCGAGATAAGTTTGAAGAGTATGGCTTGAAGAGTACCATCGATGAATACGAAGTTTTATTGAGTTACCCCCATGAACATGACTTGAATTTGATCAAAGATGGAGCTGTGGAGTATAAGGCTCCTTTGAAGGAAGATGTGCTTAAGGAAGATGAAACCAGTGGTGGTGATAATTTGGTCCCTACTTTCTTGGGATACGCTGCCAATGGCAATGTCACTGCACAGTATGTGTATGTCAATTATGGTTCCCGTGATGATTTTATTGAGTTGAAAAAAGCCGGGGTTGATGTGAAGGGTAAAATCGTGATTGCACGTTACGGTAAGATTTTCAGAGGTTTGAAGGTTAAATTTGCTCAAGAAGAAGGTGCCGTTGGTATTTTGATTTACACTGATCCTGGCGATGATAACGGAATCACCCCTGCAAATGGCTACAAGCAATATCCTAAGGGTCCTGCCAGACAAGAAAGTTCTGTGCAAAGAGGAAGTGTGCAATTTTTGGGTGGCCTTGGAAGCGCTCCTGGGGATCCAACTACTCCAGGCTACTCCTCTAAGCCAGGTGTTGCCCGCGAAGATCCTTACGACAGTATTGGTAAAATTCCAGCCTTGCCTATTTCTTACCGTGAAGTTAAACCAATATTGGAAAAGCTTAACGACCATGGTCATAAATTCAAGGAAGGTTGGAAGGGTGAATTGGAAGGAGTTTCTTATTCTACCGGTCCGAATAAAGACTACACTTTAAACTTATACAATGATCAAATATATAACATAACTACCATTTATAATGTTTACGGTGAGTTTGAAGGAAAAAACCCCGGAGAAGCTATCATTATTGGTAATCACAGAGACGCTTGGATCAAGGGTGGTGCTGGAGATCCAAACTCTGGATCTGCTGTTCTTATTGAAATTGCTAGAGCTCTTGGTCAATTGCAAAAATTAGGATACAAATTCAAGAGAAGCATCATTCTTCACAGTTATGATGGTGAAGAGTATGGTCTCTTGGGATCTACTGAACAAGGTGAGTATTTTGCCAAGAAGTATCAAAAGGATGTTGTAGCATATATCAATGTGGACGTAGCAGTTTCAGGAAAGCACTTCCACTTACTGGCTTCTCCATTATTGAACAAGGTTTTACTCGAAGTTGCTAAGCATGTTGAATACCCAGGAAAGGAAGGCCACACTATTTACGATCATTTCTTAGAGGAAAGAGGAGGTCATATTTCTAACCTTGGACTTGGATCGGACTACGCAGTATATTTGGATCACTTGGGTATCGCTTCCGCTGATATAGGATTTACCGGAGGAAAGGGAGATCCAGTTTATCACTACCACTCTAACTATGACTCTTACCATTGGATCTCAGAGTATGCCGATAAAGGATTCAAGTTCCATGGAGCCAGTGCTAAATACTTATCCTTACTTCTTTTTAAGTTATCTGACACCGACGTTATTGATTTCAAACTTGAGGACTACAGTTATGCATTGGACACTTATTTCAACAAAACGCTCGAACAAGTTCCAAAGAGCTGGTTGAATGAAAAGGTTTCTGGAGACGCGTTGAAGGACTTCTTGAATTATGATGACAAGACCGCAGAACTAGTGGATGAAGCATCTCAAGGTACTTACAGAAAGCAAAGCCCTTATCCATTCATGGAATTAGTTCCAGTTCACCAATGTGCTCACAGCAAAATTTTCAGCGTTGATGAAGAAGGACCAAAAGAATATACCGTGCAAGAGCTCCTTAACTTCACTCTTCATGAATTGATCGATTTACAAAACCTGACTGTTGAATTTGACATTCATGCTGCGGAATTACAGGACAAAGCAGACCACTGGGAATCTCTTCGTTTCTGGGAAAAGATCAAGTTATATGTACTTATTCGTGTTAGTAACAAACTTCTTCACTACTTTGAAAGAAACTTTTTACATCACGACGGTTTAGATGGTAGACCATGGTACAGACATATTGTTTACGCTGGGGGCAGATACACTGGATACGCGGGCCAAACATTGCCAGGATTACTTGAGGCTATTGAGGATCGTGATCTTGATCGGTTCGTTCATTGGCTCGGTATAGTGAACAGAACTATAAGAAGAATTAATCATGAGATTTCGTGAACATTTTCTTCTGAAACCGGTTCACAGGTGACAAACACGTCTATATGTTCCTATTACGGGTTATTAGGAAAATACCTATATAAATATATATTTTACATTTTATATATTTATATATATGCCAATTTTGAAACAATCAAAAATGTAGATATGAAGCGACATAAAATATGCATAAATGCGGATACTACTATTATTTGAAAATTGGTCTATGGTTTGTAGGTTCGTGCCCGACAGCATTCCTGAAACAGACAAAGTACAGCCTAGTGAGTACCCCCTGGGCCTCTAAAGGGTTCACAACGTAATCTGCAGCCAATTGCATTATATTCGGCTAATTTTTTAAAATGCATCATTCGTTCAACGCGTACCAATTAATTAACCGCTTTGGGAAGTCAATCACGATCCGCCAGATTAAGATTGAATTTCACAGGGTTGGCCTGCTATTGTTATCAGTCGTGTACTGAGGCAGCGACATTATCATTTGTATCATCATCGATCCACTTTTTCAGCCGTTTCTGCATGTATTCTCGTGTGGATTGTTGGCTCAATCATTGCTCGTCTGAGGCTTGAATAACGTTGTCTTACCAAATTTTATTGATATACAATTGAAGATGGGGATTGAACTTGTTTTAACAACGATTTATAATTACTCTGATGCTATTCCAGTTGTCTATGGTATTCCAGGCTAGGTTCCCAAGATAAATCCAGCCGTAGTCACGTCAATAGTTTAGATAAATGTTGGATAGTCCGAAAAGTCCGCATAAAAATACGGTGGCTAATATTATCCCTGCGGTTAACATTACAACCACACGGCATTCTGCATTGAATTCATTGAGTAGAATTAAGTAACAGTGAATACATGGTGGGGTATAGAAAGTCAATGTCAAATGGTTTAGGGGTTGCGTGTTGGTCTTGAAATAGGCGGCTACGAAGTGGTTTAAGACTTGAATGTTGCAGTGATGAGAAAATTGGAGTTCGAGGTATCAAAATCGACTCAACAAACAAATGCAGATCTTACATGATGCACAGTGGCGTTGACATTGCATTCTCAAGCGTTCGGAATGCTGCAATTGGATGTACGGTTAAATGCAACTACACGTGCTGACAGAGGTCTCGTGGAGGTAGTTTGGATAGAGTTTGGTACACGAACTTTAACAAAGGCGATCCTTATTAGTCTTGACAAGCGCTAACTTTTGAATATTCTAGGGGTAGAGTTGAGCAATTGAGCAATTGAGCAATTGTGTATTTGAGCATTTGAGCATTTGTCAATTATGACCAGGAACATATCATGGTGATGCCTGCGAATATGTCGTATGTACCTTGAACATGCGTTGTATGTACCTTTCATGCATCTGCGAATCAACCTATGCCAGTTACTAGTAAGAACTACCATTGACGACTCAACAGTTATTCCTAGTACATACTTCCCATACTATCTCCTGCACAGCGAACAGAACAATAGGTTCGCTGTTGTCTCGGCTTATTTCGTTGAAACAATCATTTCTCAATCAGGGTTAATTAGTACAATAGAATCAATTTAGATATTTTCTAGCGCAGCACAAATGATTATGAGTATGATGTACTTATAGTCCAGATATCCTCAATGTTGTTAGCATCTTCACCTATCCACCTCATTGAATATCTTCAGTCCCTCGTTTTAACTACCCACTACGAATGCATCAATGACTGATATTTCCTTTAAATCTTATAGAAGATCCTCCAAATCTTCAATAGTCAAACAGGCTGACAGATCCATACCCAAACGGTCGTCGTTGCCCCAGGCATTGGCCTTGAACCTTAAGGCCTCCACTGCTTCTATCTCCTCCTCCTCCACAATCTCATCCATTGCCAGTCGTAGGCAATCGGCAGAGTCTGCATTATACAGAAGACGTAATCTTGGAGACACTTGTGCCTTTTGTAATGAGAGCTTGGGCCACCTTGTGGGTGAATGTGTAGAGCTCTCATGTGGAGACTTGTGTCATGGAGAATGCTTGGATATCATGTTTGACCGTGACTATTTGGATCAATTGCCTGTTTGCAATCTTTGTGGAGAAAAAACCAGATGTGCCGATGATAATTCTACTGCTCATTCTAGTGTGCTTATCCATGATGTTTTATGGTTTGAAAAACCTTTACCAGCTCCTCCTGTGGAAGCACTTACTCTTGATCTTTCGCAACCATTCGAGGTTCCAAAATTACTGGCAAGCCATCCGGTGACTCCTTTGAATCAAATGATCCCAGATACACTCAGAGACCCTCTATTACCAGAAACGATAATGATGGGTGAACACAACGTGAAGGTTGATCCTTCTTCCACTGTGATAAATAACGTGGAAATGAGAGCTGAAATATTAAAACCAAGAATCGCTTGTTTTAAAGATATAGACACTATAAGCTATGGGAATGAGGTTAATCAACAACAAATAAATTTCATGCTTAACATTAAACCCCCACAAATTCTGGAGAATGCCAAAGCTTCGGTGGATGAATTGCAATTGGTTCAACAATTGAAACTGCAGATCGTCCTGGTATTGTCCACCGAGGTTTCCAACTGGCAACTGAATTTTTTTAATGACGACTCCATCAAAAACGATCTTATTATGTTTGACTATTTGTTTGTTAGCACAAATGCTAACGATTGGGATTGTGTGTGTTGTTTCTTATTTGAAAATATCCTCTTACTCATTGATGGGCAGAAATTGATTGGTCAAGTCCTCATAAATCAGGATGTGAAGAAGATAAAGACTATTTCTAATAGTATTATCCTTGACTTGAGCAATGAGGCCGTCCTCGAATTGCATATTCGTCATGAAAATCAAATTATCATATCTAAATGGGAATCGGTCCTTCAAAACTTAATAAATAAAAGAAAGGCAGAGATCAATATCAATTTGCATCAATTGTCATGCAATGCATGGCACTTGTTCAAAGACTCACTAACGGTTCCACCCGAAATTCTTGAATATTCCAAGTTAATGGCAAACA
Organism: Suhomyces ambrosiae; assembly: GCA_030568575.1. NCBI lineage: Eukaryota > Fungi > Ascomycota > Pichiomycetes > Serinales > Debaryomycetaceae > Suhomyces > Suhomyces ambrosiae. The sequence continues at coordinate 181,764 of JAJMGA010000020.1, forward strand.
ACCATGATATACCGAATTCAACCCTCTTACAAGCCATTCCCCAACCGCCATCTTTGCCTCTCAATTTAATTGTTTCCATTCTGTTGATCAATTTATCGGAAACTATGTCTGATGAACAATACAAATGTAATTTAATTCAGATGCTTAAAACTATAAAGGGAAATTTGAGATCTTTTGATAAAATGGGTCTCATATTTGTTGGTACTGACAGCAGAAGAAACCCCAATCGTTCGGGTGCATTTATTGGGTGCGTGGAGGCTTCATGGGATGGCTGGGACAGGGTGATAGAGGATATTAAGGTTTCAGGAAATACGAGAGGGTCTCATACAATTTTCCATAATGAGTTACAAGAACTTAAAATTAGTATTGAAAAGTGTATGGATTTGTTCCCATTCATTCCTGGTGGTCCCAACAATATCAATAAGTTGATTGTATTGAATTGTAACAACTACACCAAATCAATGCCGGAGACAGGTTTGGACAAAACTCAGAGTGTTCTTTCCAAGATGATTAATAGCTTGCTGGATAGGTTATCAATCACCATAGTAAGAATTGGTAGCGAGGTTACCGAAGCTGCTCAATATGTCCATGATTTGATCACTAGTCCTGTTAGAGAAGGGGATGAAACGAAGTGTACTTACGGATCTGGCATTCAACGCTTTGACAATTTTAATGATTTCAATATGAAATTGACCGATATTATCATCCAAAATTATCAATCTATTTGCATTCCAAACCTCAAAATTGACATTTCTAAGGAACTTGGGACCGGATCTATGGTCAAATTAGAGCAAATTGAGGTGAATGGCGTTCTTTTTCCTGTGAATGGAGAAACACTTACCTTGATGGTAAAGGATATTGCACCATCTACAGAACAAAATATTTTGATTAAGGCAAAGTTACAGATTTTACCTGGTGAATTGGAAGACTCATTTGGACCTTTGCTGTGTATTAGGGAGCTACCAATCATAAATTGGAAGGCACACTGGTTACTAGAGTCCAACTCCAGTAATAGTGTGGGTATGAAACTATTGGCTGCGCCTTGATCATAAAAGGATGTGAATCACAATGGATTACTAACATCCCCGAATGACTTCTAATGGATTATACCATCATGTTTACTTTTATTATGTCCAAAGATGAGTAATTGGTTAGATGACAAATATTGTTTTCTATTATTGGAGTATTGGTTGAGGCCTATAAACAATCTCAGCCAGCCATCACATAAGTGATCACAATAGCCAGATCAACGGAGCATGAAACCTGAAAGCAAGCTGTGCGAAACAACAACAGGTTTGTGGTTTGGAGAAGCATACTCCGCCTCGAACAGCCCCTGAGCAAGGTACGTTTAACAATAAAGATTATGTTCAATTCTCAGTTACCCAATCAAGACGTTTGGGGAAACTTGTCTCTACAGACCCCACTTTAGTTCCTGGTGAGAATAAGTGTTTTGTTGCAAAAATGTTGTATAGAATAGAGAACTGTATAGTATCGTTGAAATTGATGTTACGAAGATTTAAGTTTTTGCCAATTTATGGAGATTCAAATGACCATCTAATTGTTTTGTCCGGTTTTAATAAGCAAAGAACTGCCCCTTTTTCCTTCATAACCTAAATGGACCAATAATATGCCAATGGGCATCGATGAACATTGTTCTCAGGAGTTAAACTATTTTTCTAGAAGGGTATGGGTTATTTACATATTGCCTATTGAGGAAATGTAATTGATCCAGCTGCAAGTAATTTAGCCGTTTTGATGACACAAAATCAAACACCAACGTCCGGTTTAGCCATGGGAATCGGTTTCGAACAGAGAAGGCTGGTTGTCATTGGGATTTGTTTACGTTTGATCCTGAAACCTGGCTATGATATCATTGACGTCAAGAAGTTTCAGAAGTCACAGTTGCGGTGCTCGAGAATTAAAGAAAACTATATAAGCAGTTTATTGGAACCTCTGAAATAATCCATAAACCTTCAAAATTATACAATAAATATACAATCAACATGTCTCTTCAAGTCTTCAACAGCCCAATTGCTTTTGCTTCATTGACCCTCGTTCAACTCGGTGTATCTTTAGCTGCAAATCATGGTGGTCTTGACGAAGCTGGAGGTGACCAAGGTGGTGCAGAAACTACTCCAGCTGCTAAGGATGCCACTACCGAAGCTGCTACTACTGCCAAGGAAGACACCACTGCACAAGATACTGCTACCGCTACTGCTGAAACTGCCAAGCAGACCAAGGCTGCTACTGCTGCTACCGGCACTACCGGGACCACTCAATGGTGGACTCCAGAAACAGCAGCAACTGCCACTGCCACAACCGATGCAAAGGCAGCTTCTAAAGGGTCTGAAACCGGGTCTGCCACTGCAGACCCAAGCCATATTTCTTACAATCAATATGGATTTACTGGATCTCAATCAGTTTGGCAAGCACCATCTACTCTTTCATCTGTTTCTGGCTCAAGCTCGGCATCTCAATCTGTCCATTCCATTCACAATAAGACTTCTGGAGCAAGTGCAGTTCGTGGCTCACTTCTCGTAGAAAAGGATTTATCGTTCCAGAAGGCCGTTTTCATTGGTGGATTCTTGGGTTTGACCGTGCTTATCCATTCTTTGTAATGAGTCAAAAATTCAGCTTGCATTTATACCTTCATTTTTACTTCGTTGTATATTATTAATTTCATCATGTTTAAATTAAAAAAATGTAATAATGACAATCTCGTAAATGCCGTAGCGAATAAAATAGTCGAAAATAGACGAGTTTCAGGTGTCAAAGTATCCACGATTGTGGGTTCGACTAAGGGAATTACATGAAACCATAATAGATTCTACTGGTTAGAAATGCTCCAAACAGCTCTTTTACCTCTATTACAAACTGATATAAATTGTTTATCCACCTACTGATTTTGAGTTGCAACAGGAAACAAATTGCAGTGCGATTAGATTGCTATGGGTTTAAGCTTTTGTTCGATATTTTTCTGGTTTAGAGAAGCATTACCATTCTACAGACCATATAACTATTCGTACAGCAAGACTTATTGTGGTCTTACTTTGTATTGCTCGAGAAAACTAGTTTTCAAATGAGTTAAAAGCCAATCCTTACTTCTCTGGTTTTGACTATGTGGCTTCATTTTTGAGCAATAATAAGTAAACGTAATTGTAAACCACGTTTTAAATACCATATTGAATATTATGCACATAAGATTGGTATATTAAACACCAGTCCTAAAATTAGATATCCCAATTCTTGACACAATTTCATGATTATTGCGAGAAAACATGTTTGGCCATTCGATCAGATGGCTCTGGATTGCCCTACCCCAAAAATTCTTTCAAGCTCGTGCTAATTTTACTTTAATCTAAGAATTCAGTTTGCAAACTTGTAATTCCATTTTTCTTGTAATACGCTGAGTTCATACAATTTTGCTCCAATTGATCATGGTTCACTATGATAGAAATTAAACAAATCACGATTTATTCACCCACTAGCACATTGCTCCAAATTATTTAGGTTCGGGCCATAGAGTTTCATTGTAATCACGGGTGGCAGAGCCTTGAATTGTCCCACAAATAGGTAAGTGAAATTGCGCAAAGATTTTGCAACAACTGATAAGACTTAAACATTATTTAAATACAGTCCAAATTGGCTCTTCAGTTGAAATATACATAAATGAATACCATTACATTTCTTAAAGGTATATTTTTACTTTTTTGGGCACTTCATACAAACGGTTTATCCGTTCCAAGTATATATGTTAGAAGTGAGAAACCTGGATTCGTAAAATTAGACTTTAAAGTCAACAATATTCAAAAGCCTACTGGAAATCAAAGTGGAATCAGTAATTTGCAATCAAAAAGATATATTGGGGAACCTCTAGAGGGAGATTTATACTATTATTATATTTCACTTCTTATTGGGAGTAATAAGCAACAAGTTGACATACGGTTGGATACGGGTAGTGCGGACTTATGGGTCAATTCCCCCCTGACAGATTGTACTGGTTGCAAAGATAACGGAACATTCGATCCATCTACTTCTCAGGGAAAAAATCTTAGTCAAAACTTGACTCTTCAGTATGGTGGTGGAAGGGTTAGTGTCGCATTGGATTTTTACCTCGAGGAGGTATCATTTCTAGGGGGACCATCGGTCGAAGGAGTTCAAATTGGAGTTGCCACTCAAAGTAATACTCAAGCTGGCATTCTTGGAGTAGCAAATCCCAACCTTGAAGCTGGTGCTTACTTTCATGGCTATCCAACTTATGATAATTTTCCGGTTTCACTAGTCAAAGCAGGTTTAATTAAGAAGAATGCATTTTCTCTTTATTTGGACGATTACTCTTCGGATACTGGCTCTGTGATCTTTGGAGGTATTGACAATGCAAAATATATTGGTGATTTGAAGAGTTTGCCATTAATTGATTCTCGTTTTTTTGGTGTCAAGTTTGAGTCGATAAAATTGGCAAATGGTTCCGAGATTTCCATTAATGATGAAATAATCATAGATTCGGGAACCCCTACATTGGCACTTCCCGCGGCAGCTATAGATAGGATCCAGAATTCATTGGCACGTTCTGCAGATAACAATCCGTTATGTGATCAAGGTGATAATTCTTTTGAATTGAACTTTGGTGCTTATCAATTTTCAATTCCTTACTCCGACTTTGTTGTCAACCAAGATGGATATTGTCAAGATTTGTATATTTATCCATCAGAAGATCTTGATAATCTTAAAATTCTTGGTGATACTTTCTTGCGAAGGGCGTACTCAGTGTTTAATCTTGGCGATAATACTTTCTCGTTTGCGCCAGTGAAGTATACTTCAGACTCTCTGATCACTCCTATTAATTAGTTTGGAGTATTGGCTATCTGAATTGGGTTTATGAGATGTTTTCTATCCTTGATAGCTAATGAAACTGTTTTCATTACTTGAAATCCAATTATAAATATAAGAATGACAATTGAATTGTTTACACAAAAGTTTTTGACTTTTCCTAGAACTGATTTAGTTTTTATCACTGGTTTCTAGATTGTAATTATTCATTATTAATTTGTTCTTCATTTAATTTTAGGGAAAATTATTAATCAATAATTTGGAAATAAAAAACGGGACCAGAATCCCCATCTCCAGTAGAAGTCGTTTTAAACTCTTAGCAAAGTCAATAAACCTGGATGACACATACCTATCTAAAGGTACTTTTAATATTTACAAGAATATAGATAGTAGACAGAACTTAGGTAAGTACACGACCGAGTATATTTGGTGAAGTGAACGAATGAACTGGCAATATAAGTAGTGGAACCTCCACATCTACAGCCACAATAGATCTGATATCTATAGGATACAAGGTATGCGAGACAGCTGAGTTGGTCTAACTAGATTCCAAGGCTTCAAATTACTGTGATCAGTAATAGCTATAGAGATTCCTGCAGTTAGTACATGGAATTAGTAAATGACTAACAATTGGAAGTATTTAATTGACTCAGATTCCTTTTTATTGTTGTTCAATCTTTTAAATACTTGACCAATATGTCTCAATTACCTGCTGATTCATTAAGGCTAACACAACATCAGAAAGCCATTACTGAGTACCTTGCACAGGATTTCTCTCATCATCCTTATTTGAGAAATCCCCAGACTAGAACATACTTGAAGGATTGTATGCTTTCAGTATATGGGCGTGAACATATTCTTATTTGCATTGACGTAGAGGCTTGGGAGAGAAATAACGCTGAGATCACAGAAATCGGGATTGCTGTGTATGATCCATGGGGACAGCAGTTCGCAATTGTTCCTAATATCAAACAAGTACATATTAGAATCGAAGAAGGTTTAAATCACCGTAATGGCAGATTTGTACCTGATCACGCTGAATATTTCAATTCGGGAAAATCCCACGCATTGAGTAAATATGAAGCCGAGATTTTTATCCAAGAATTGATAAATGCTCATGCCAATAATTCATCTAAAATGAAGATTTCAACTGCATTAGTGGGTCATAATGTTAAGGGAGATATCAAGTGGCTTAATAAACTAGGAATAGACGTTGACACAAAAATCCAATTAATTGATACTGAACGACTCTTTGCCATTTCAAATGGTAAGAAAGGTGCAAGCTTAGTTAATGGACTTAAGAAGGTTGAAATTCCACATGCCTTCTTACACAATGCAGGAAATGATGCATACTATACCTTGCTTTTAGCCATGAAGTTGTGTGATCCTTATTCTAGAAAATTTTATGATTTGGACTTTCTTAAAGACAAAACGTATATCGAACCCGAAATAATATCAAAGAAGCAAAGGAAAAAGATGGGGGAAAACAAAGCTGTTCTCATTGAAGGTGTTCTTGATGATTTACTAAAGTATACTTTAGGGTCCAATGTTATTGATGAGCCCAAATAAAAGTGTAAGTCGAAATAAATTGAAGTGCTTTATTTGATTCACGAATATAGGATACTAAAAATTTAAAAGTTAATTACCCCATGAATATAATATTATTAGATTTGAAAAAACACGAGTAGTTTTACAACAAGACCAATGTTAAAAAAGAATTCTTAAACGGAGAAATATAATTTGAAATCAAGATATATTTATTGCTCTAGTATTTAACAGCAAGTCTCATTTATGAATAACTTAAGTTTTATATGTATATAATTTGCCTCTCTTGAGTTGTAGTAATGTTTACAAAGTAACTATTTTGAAGGATGAATGAGTCATAACAAATTTCGAATTCACCTAAATAACAGTTAGGAAAAGAATTCAGTTCAAAACACCTGCAAGAGACAGATAAAGAAACTATCCATTAGCAATATGCATTATGTTAGTAGAAGCATGTCTATACTAATTCTATAAGTTGGCGATTTTTGTAGAAAAAATGACACCTCATTTAATATCCGTGAAATCCATTAACTTGATTCATTAATGTTCTTTCAAAACTTTCATTCAACTGACTCAACTGAAGTAGCAAACCTGCACTCAAACTTTTGAGTCTGTCATCAATCATCCTTTCCCATGAAACTTCGAGCCATCTCTGAATCAAAATGAGTAGATCACCATATTTGGAAATTAAATATTGACCATCCATGATATCACAGATTAACATCATTCCAGTAACAATGCTTTCCACTAATTGTATTTCTTCTAGCTTAACCTTTTTGATTACCAATTTAATCAAAAGAAGATATTCTTGTACCATTTCATTCAAATTTGATGCTGAAGGATAAGCTGAATGAAGTATTAATGTTAAGGTTGAGAGATAATGGCCAACAAAAATGGAAGTATATGGCCCTATATCTATCTCACCAGATTCGTACCAAACACTTATCAAAGGAAAGAAAAATCTACTTCCAACAAGTTTATAAAATCCACTAATTTTAGGTTGTTCCTTAACAGCTTGCGTGCGCAATCTACCTGATATTCTAATAATTTTTCCACCTTGAATTTTATCTTGTGCCTCTTGTGATTTTTGCAGCATTAATTCATTTTGAAGGGATGACGTTACACGTTGAATTGGGTTGGAGGCATCTTCATTGAAAAACTTTCGATGAACATTGGGAGGTAACATTTTTGAAGGAAAATTAATTTGTTTGTAAGAGCTAACAACTTTAGGATCTTTAATGCCTTTTAGTTCTCGAACAGATAACGAAGCAGCAGTAAGTATCATCATTCTTTGCTGTAAAGAATAATCTCCTATTAGTAACAATTTAAACAAATGTAATGTGGCGTCAGGATTGGCAACTATAATTGCTATCATGAAATTTAATTTAAAAGTTTCAAAGTCTTTATCGTCGAATTGGTTATTCAATCCAATTATGGTACTCATTAAATCGTCAGAATAGAGGATCAATTCATTACCAAAAACTCCTTTCTGACGGATTAAACTAGGCCCATGCTTGAGTGCTGATGATATCATTTCGTATGCATTAGGATTTTTATTGTCAACATTAAGGTATTCCAAGAGACTTTTAATATATACAGGTCTTGGAATTTTTACCTTTGGAGCTATCGTAGGGTCATTATCATCATATACTTCATCTTCATCATCTGAGTCTGAGGTGTATACTTTAGGAGAATCAACAGAGAGTTTGGATAGAGCATTATTCAAATTCGGTTCCTCTTGTTCGGGTTCTATAATCATAGGAGCTTTAATTGCCGTCCAAGGATTTAAAGGAGGTTCAAATTTCCAATCTGTTAAGTTTATAATAATATCAGATTTATGATCTTTGAATATTTTCTCCTTTCCAGAGAAATCACAGATATAATTTGCCAAAAGAATACCTAATTCTTTAACAGTATTCGAGTTCGACAGTAATCTTGCAGAAATTGCATTCAAGAATGTCTGATCACTTATAATGTTTTCTAAAACCTCACGATCTTTCTTGAGTGCAAACAAATGTATTAAGAAATGAGTTCTGGATTCTTGTATGATTAAAGGCTCGGTTTCAATGAGATTATCACTACCCCAGGATTTCAATAGTTTTTTTGCAAGTACTTGATACTCAACAATGGAATTTCTTGTTAGAATTAATGCCACCAAGATGTTCAACGATGAATTTACACAAGATATGATCTGATCTATGGTTTTTTCAGTGAAGAACTGGTATGAAAATTCCAATATCTGAAAGTAGCCATTTAGGGATGCATTTGATATATTTTCTGGTAAACGATGATTCAAATACTTGACGAATAGATTGGTAAGAATCTCCCTCTTTTCAAAGGACTTCATTTTATTGAAGGACTTAATAAAGTAGGCCCAATTTGTTTCCTCGAAAATAAGATCAAAAAAAGTGTTTAAAGCAAGCAATTTGAAAGATTTAATTGAACCGATGAACGTATTAACCACCTCCAAGCTGTAGTCTCTTCGATATAATGATAAAATAGATTTAGCCAAAAAATCCAAGTATGCATCTGAAGACGAAAAAATGGTATTAGTCAAATCAAGATCAAACTGGCTAAAAGATTCTACACATATACCAAATGATTTCCCTTTGTATATCAATTTGTCAATTTCTTTGGTTTCCATGGAGGTTGTGGATGGAGTTAATAAATGTGAAACCAATTGCTCATTAAAGACCTCTAGTGTGACTTGGTAGTAAATAAGTATGAGTGGCTTAGAATCAACTGGCAATTTCTGGAGCGATTTCAATTTGGCTATAAGATTCCCTATACCTTGCAATGACTGGAGACAGGTAACCACATGTGATTTGATTCGCTGGGGGAGAGAGACCCATACTTCAGGAATAGTATAGTTGAGTAGTATGTTGATGAGTATGACTGAAGTTGGCCCGGACGAATACTCCACAAGTACCCGTTCAATCTCTTCTATTGTTGGTGAGTTTTGAAGCGATTGAAATTGATCCATAGTGGTGGGCTAAAAGGGTTGGTAAACAGTTCAATGGAGAACAAACTCTTGAATAAACAGTTGGTCCAAAGTGTAGATAAGGCAGCCAGGGGAATGGTATGGACAATAAGATAAAGGAACCACTAGCAGGTCTGGAAGCTTGGAGATCAAGAGGTCAGTTTTGCGACATCCCCGTCTTCAATGCGACATCTTGTTCAGATCATTAGCATGATTACTTCTCTCCAAAGGCCCCTATTGTACCGATCTACGAGACTGTTTCAGGGTTGTTTCAGTACTATGACCATGAACAGGATCTCAGTCAAATCACACTCGAACTTGTCGGTTCTGAGTGCCACATCTCAATCAGGACATATGAGTTTTAGAGATGAGGCCATCGCTTCTGGAAAGAACCATCGTGTTACCATGGAGCAGTACCTTTCCAGTCCACACTTTCTGTTCCAGGAGGACAAGCACGAGAGATCTTTGGCCAGGCTAAGGGATTCGATGGAATTGGTGTACCCTCGAGAAAGACCATTGGTAGCTATAGATGTGGAAGCGTGGGAAAAGAGTCTTAATAAAGTGACTGAAATAGGGATTGCCGTGTATGAGCCGGAACAACTGAAAGGGTCGATTTTCCCGGTGGTTAAGCCGATTCACATTATTGTCAAGGAAAACATAAAAAAGATGAACGGAAGGTTTGTACCTGATAACAAGCATAGGTATTTAGGAGGGACATCTTACGTGCTTACGTTTTCGGAAAGTAGAAAACTTGTGGATAAAATAATACGAAAGTACATCATCAATCGTGGAGGTGTATTGGTGGGCCATAATTTAGAAGGTGATATTAAGTGGTTAAAGAGTATAGGTGTGAAACTACCTGAAAATGTGCCGTCGGTAGACACTTTGAAGCTTTATCAAATTTCGAGATCTACTGGTGGGACTTTGAGAGGGGTGTTGAGGTTGGCAAATATTCCCCATGCTCTTTTACATAACGCTGCCAATGATGCATATTATACGTTGTTAGCAGCCATGACTTACTGCGATCCTGAGGTTCGGCACCAAATGGACTTGGACGTGTATCAGGAGCCCGAGGCTAAGCTGAAAGTTGAGAAAAGGCAAGAGAAGTTTTCAGACACTGCCAAAATGGTTGAGAATAGTGATGAGGTTTTTGCTTTGTTCAAATAGGAACGTGGGACTTATATCGTCAATAAAGACACGAAATTGAATTAATTGGGTTGTATTATTTATTGCTGAACGAGTGAGTCTGTTTAAATGAGATAAACTTAATTCAGATTAGCGAATTATTAGCGAAGATGGTTAGAAAAAGGCGAAATCCAAATATATCCTGTGCAAGATATGAAGCTTTTCCTGAAAGGTGGCACGTTCCAAAACAGGGTAGGGTCTAGTGATTATCTATTGGAGATTTATGAGTCGTCAGGAGGATTTGTTAGCACAGTGGATCCAAGCTATCGAAATATTTTTGCTATTTGTTCCCTTGAGTAATCTTAAAAGGTTTCATTCTCAGACTTGTATGGGACCTGGAATTGCCTTTGTTCTAGTCTATACAAAAAGCAGTCCCATGCTATGGATATAGTGTATACAATGGGGGTATTTATCGTGTTTTATATGTTGTCTTTGTCTGGTGAGGTTTCTTTGTCTAATATTTGAAATACTACTGAATTGAAACTCCAGGCTAGTTTACATTATCACATACCTCTACCCGTTAACTTTCCAAGATTCAATGCATTACTCTGCGGGACCCATTTTTCTAAAGTATATTAAGCGGCTCAATGCATGGAACACAATATTTTGCATACAATACCTTTCAATATTACCCGCGTTGTGCGTATTCGAACTTAGACGATGCACACAACTAGATGTATTGTCCCGTGATGTCTCGTATGCAAAAGTTGTCTAAAGAAGACTCTGAAAATTGAACAGGATTACACTAGCATAATAGTGTGACAGTGAAAACAAACAGGATGTTATTTTTGCAATTCACGCAAACTGCTGGTGTTGTTCTATGCTATTTTTAATTGCATCCTGTTTCTTCGATGCGCCTATTATTGTTATTGCCAAATAAACAACACGTCCATCGCGGTCGTGTCTCGTCAACCGTATAGATAAGCGGGCCCTGAATATTTCGCAGAATACAGGAAAAGCCACCACCGTCCAATTGGACCGTATTGCAATCACCCCCAGGTATAAATCCTCATAGAAGCAACAATTATCCATTAGTCCATTGCCCGATTAGGAGTGTATATAGAGGGTTTTTGCAAGTGTTTAACCGTCCTATCGATACGAGTCCACATCACCATTAGACCATGTCTTACGACGAAAGCACTCCCCTTGTCAGAAGGGACTCCTCCATTCTTGACACAGCCATTGGGTCGTTCAAAGGAGTCAATTCCTTGCATAACTTCGCCAGTTCCTTCACCAGAGCACAATCATTCGCTGCTAATAAAATCGATAGCGATATCACCAGAAGAAGATCCTTTTTCGTGGATACTGATGGAGATGAGGTCGAGGATGAGCTCTTTGACCCTGAATTGATGGTGCCCTCAATCAGAGGTGAACGGTTGAGTACGGTGATTCACGATCTTTCTAATAGAAATCAATTATTCATGAACGATGCGGCTAGCCCTTCAAATGATGTGTTTTATCAGGATGATATTATCAATGCATTAAATGAGGGCAGATCCAGAAACAACTCTTTGTATGGTTACGTTGGTGGTGCCCCCTCCTCTAGAGTTAGAATGTCGTTCTCTAGTATCAGAAGTGCCATTTCTCATGTGACTACTGCTGATCACATTAATTTAAAAAAAATCGAGGATAAGGATGGAAATATTGTTACAGTTTTAGCGGGCCAATCCACTGCCCCACAAACAATATTCAACTCTATCAATGTGTTGATTGGTGTGGGGCTTTTAGCATTGCCAGTTGGTATTTATAAAGCTGGTTGGATTATCGGTGTTCCCATGTTGCTCATTTGTGGTTTGGCTACATACTGGACGGGATCCTTACTCTCCAATTCAATGGACACTGATAGTACTATCATGACCTATGCCGATTTGGGTTACGCTGCCTATGGTTCGACCGCTAGATTATTTATTTCCATTCTCTTCTCAATTGATTTGTTGGGTGCTGGTGTCGCATTGATTGTATTGCTTAGTGACTCATTGTATGTGTTATTAGGTGACAATGAAGTATGGACCAAAACCCGTTTCAAACTCGTTAGTTTTGTCATTTTAACTCCATTCACATTCCTTCCATTACCTATCTTGTCGGTTTTTTCGCTTTTTGGGATTCTATCTACCATTGCAATTACCTTTGTGGTATTTATTTGTGGATTTATTAAACCAGAAGCTCCCGGTTCTTTAATATCGGCGATGCCTACTAACATTTGGCCTAACTCCACTCCTGATTTATTATTATCTATTGGAATTTTAATGGCTCCTTTCGGTGGTCATGCCATCTTTCCCAACCTCAAGAGTGACATGAGGCATCCTTCTAAATTCAAGAGTACTTTAAAAGTCACTTACACTATTACATTACTCACGGACCTTTGTATGATGGTCTTGGGTTTCTTGATGTTCGGCAAACATTGTAATAATGAAATCACCAACAACATCTTAGAAACTGCTGGATATCCCGCCTGGGTCTATCCTGTTATCAGTGCTTTGATCAGTTTAATTCCATTAGCAAAAACCCCATTGAATGCCAAACCTATCATTTCAACCTTGGATGTGCTTTTCAAAGTCAATAAACCAACCGATAAGGCCTTTTCCAAATTCATTCAATCTACAGTGCAATTTTTGATCAGAATTGGTGTTAATGCTGTTTTTGTTGCATTAGCTATTGTTTTTCCTGAATTTGATAGAGTGGTGGGTATTTTGGGATCTTCAATTTGCTTTTTGATCTGTATTATCTTACCATGTTTGTTTTATCTCAAATTGTGCAGACACAAGATCAGTGCTTTCGAAAGGCTTTTGGCTAAGGTTGCAGTGCTCATTGCTAGTGTATTGGCTATTGTTGGAACCTGGGCCACCTTGGTATTCTAGATTGATCATATTGTCTTTGATAATGGGTCTTTCTGCTATCCATTCAGCATAATTCATGACAACGTATACAATTGATTATTTCTGCTCCCCAGCAGGTAAGCAAGCCTTCAAAGCGAAAACCATATTAACATTACTCTACAACTATTAATACATTCTAAACAATTCTATAATAATTAGCAATAATCATTTTAACGATGTTATCATTATTGATATTAACTTGAAACTATTCCGTATCTAGCAATTATTGGATTAGCGCACCTATGTGTTATGATAGTCATGTGGTCCAGGAGATTGACTGTAATATTTTAACCAAAGGAATAAATTGATGATTGAATAAGTGATACCTGATTCTTTTACATCCGCTGTCTGTCTAACTATTGATAAGGATATGCTAGAAGGGGAGACAGATTTTCGGTGGAGAAATATATCTAATTATATAATTTAATCCGGCATCTTTTCAACGTTTGTGGAAGGTAATGGTGCCCAAGTGATTTGGGAGTCAATTGCAGGTAACCATGATTAATAGTCATCATTACATGCTCCCCAACCCTGGTGGTTAAAATATCACCATTTTATTTCAACTCTTTGTACCTACTCCCATTTCAATCGGTCAGATAAAAATGATCCGATTACTCTAGATCAGTCATCATATTCTACAAAGTCCGCAAAGGTGTGTGCACCTGCAATGGAAAGATTGTAATATATCTTTCTTAGTGGAGTAGTCCCCAATTACCTACGGCTACTATCTTAGCCATTTCCTAAACAGGCAGTTGCAACCGATATCATTGAGCCTATGAAAATGCAAATCTTAATGCTGACTCATATATATATAGAGATACTGCCCTATGATTATGTTCAATCCCAATAATGTACATTCCAAAAGCCTATAACGAAGAAGACTGGTCACAAGTGGAATATCTTATCCGCAATTACCCCTTGGCCACGGTTGTCACCAATTCCGAAGAGCAAGGCCTTGTAGCCAACCACTTTCCATTTTACCTCAAGATTGAACCAGATGGCAGAAAAGTGTTACATGCACATATTGCCAAAGCCAATCCTCAAAAGCCTGATTTGAACGGATCAGTGTTGGTAATCTTCAAATCTGCTGATAGCTACATCACACCTTCGTACTATCCAGGCAAGGCCGAGACCCACAAGTATGTGCCTACATGGGATTTTGGGGCGGTTCATATCAAGGGTAAGGCTAAGATCATTGATGATTTTGAGTTTGTACGGAAACAATTGAACAATCTTACCAATCAGGAAGAAAGTACCAAAAGTGAACCTTGGAAGGTAAGTGAGGCACCAGAAAACTATTTGAAGATCATGCAAAAGGCAATTGTAGGGTTGGAAATTGAAATTGAACTGTTTGAATGCAAATTCAAGTTTGAACAGGAGAAAAGCAAACGGGATGTTGAGGGAGTAATTCAAGGATTGGAGAAGGATGGCATTGATCTGGTAGCATTACTTGCGAAAGAAGCCAACGAGAGAAAGTCAAATTAGAAGGTTCCATAATACAATAGATTGACTACAAGATTACTAATAGATATGATACATTAGTCCAGATAAATATGATACAATGGAGATGTAGCAAGACGAAACTGCACCAATAAGTAACAGGTGGAGGCCCACTAGCTTCAATTGTGAAACTATTACTAGTTGATAAATGTTGGGTGTGGAATAGTAGAAATTGGGCCAAACGTTCAATGTAGTTGCAGAATTAATAGAACTGGTAGCTTTAGCCAAATAATATACCCACAATCAGAATACTTTATTTCAACAGTAACAAGTTCAGTTCCACAATATTAACATTAACATGATATTAATGAATTGCTCCCTTTTAAATTCTATGGATTCGCTTACCACTTTTTCAGCTCCTGAAGCCTCTTTAGCTTCGACCGAGTCACTAGTATGGGGTAAATCTTGGAGCACCTCTGAACCCACCTCTTCCTCTTCCCCTGCCACGTCCTCCTCTGAATCCGCCTCTTCCTCTTGCACCACCTCTTCCTCTATTAGTAGTGCTCAATCCTGGAATATTTGTTCTTTTAGCACTGACCTTCAATTCACGGTCTCTGAAAACACTACCATCTAAAGTAGCCACAGCCTTATTGACACCATCAACATCAGCAAATTCCAAGTATGCAAATCCCTTGGGCTGACCGGTAAATTTATTTAATAAAATAGTAACTCTTTGTACCACACCAGCACTAGCAAAATGTTGTTGCAATTCAGCAGGAGTTGCTCCGTAGTCCACGTTTCCAATATAAACCGATCTGGAATCAATGTCCCTCTTTTCTTCATCAGTCTGAGGAGCATGGGGATTCTCTGAGTTAAGTACTGCTTTCAATCTGGCTACCTCATCGTCCAAGTGCTTAGCTTGTTGCTCCCCAGTGGAAATTTGTATATCTTCCTCTTCAGCATTCTCGTGGCCAATCAGCACATCCGCTTGTTCGGAATAAGGCTCTGGATGCTGTTGTTGAGTGATAGGAACCTGGTCTGACATGATGGTGGGTTTGTTGTTGGAGAATTTGTTACGACATGCGACATCGATGTGATGCGGCTGTGATTTGGCCAGTGAAGCATTGGCCATGGACTGTGTGTTTGAAAGCTATAGTATGATTTTTGTTAAAGGGTATAGTGTGGTTTTTGAATATTGCTACATTTGCTGATGCTGGTTGGAATATACCATTTCCCTTTACAAATGTGAAAATAAATTTATCGATTTGATGATGCCAGCTCTGCTGATATCGTTCGTATTAGACTATTAAAAATGAACTAAAGAAATAAAATGCGGGTGTTACACATACACCAGAGCCGGTTGGATCCCATAATCAGCTTGGTGGTTACCACCCTGGGATATTTCTCTCCCGTTGTAATCCTTTTGATATTTGATTTCCCTTGATCGACATCGGTGAACTAATTCCCTCCTTTGGTGGAGTATCCTTAGAGTCTACTCCATAGTGGGGAATGGATCCATAACCTCTTTTTTTATACTTTTTATTACCATACAATGGTAATAATTGGTCCGATTCGGATCTGAGGATATCCACGTCTGTTTCATATCCTCTGTCAACAACGTATTGGTCCTCATTGGTCCTAACTCTCATAAAAGTGGACTCGTTCCCTGGAAATGTAAATTCATTGGAATCACTGACTTTTTGATCCATCTTACTCTTGGAATTTCCAAGACATAATATAGCCCCGATCATAACTCCTCCAAACATAGTAAGTCCTAAGATGATACCAACTCCAACGCTAACAAATCCAAGATGAACATGAAGGAAATTGTCTCTCTTTCTGTGTAGCCAATCAAGGTTCAATGGCTTTTCAATTAAAAATACACACGCTTCCCTTGTATTATTACCCCCGAAATTGAAGGAAGTACAGCCGTGAGACAATAATTTGACTTCATGATCTTTATTATATGAACGGGTTTCCAATCCATCAGTCTCCTTTTCATCTGTGTTCAACTTCAAGAAAGGCTTGCCACTTTTAATGTTTCTATAACATTTCAATGAAGCCCCAGTCAAGTTCGTTTGAATGAGTTCTTCATTAAAGGATGGACCATGATAATAAATACTATTAATGCAATCAAGGATTTTGACAGCTTCTGAATTTGGAATCAAGTGAAATTCGATAAAATCAAATAGTTTCTTGTAGTCTGTGGTGATGTTGAAATTCTGCAAAGACTCAGCGGAAGGAATTAGTAATGAATAATTTAATGCAGTATCACCACTAAATCCAAGTGTTGAACTGAGTTTAGGAAAGAACTTGATCAAGTCAGTGAATGAATGAAGGGGGTAATCTGCATCATGGGTAGTTTCAACTAGATTTGGAAAAGATATTTGAAAATCTTGTGGTAGTAAAACTTGCTTTATGATATGGACAACACCTTGGTTAAATAAGATGTCTGAGTTTAAGGGAATTGGCAACTTGGAGTTATTTAAACTGATGATATGATCAAAATTTCCATCGAAATATCCGTCTTTGACAGTCACAGAATTTCCTCGTAAATTTTTGGTGTCAAGGTCTTCCTCAAAGTGATCAGCAAGACCAAAATCTGAGTAAATAGTACCCTCCAAAAACATTCCTTTCAAGATGCTTCTAAAAATCTTTGGGTTTGCTTCCAAATAATTTAAAGCTAATCCAAGTTGACTCCATGAGGCCTCTTCTTTGCGAGGTCCAGAAGTGTGAGAATTAACATCATTACTGGAACTATAGGATTTTGCACAAGGAAGAAATACGGAGTATCCCTTTCCATTATCTTCTAATGAATACATATTGTATTCATTCAAATATCCCAACGTAACCAAACAATTTTCTTTATCCATTTCAATATGCTCAAGGTGCCTTTGAAGTGCCCCATTTGAAATCAAATTACCAAGAGAATGCTTGAGAGATGAGGGTGTAGATAAATCCTTATCACCAATATAAATATAACTATTATTTGCACACTCGTGAGTTGATAAAATATGGATATCATCATTAAGGGTCATTTTTGTAAGATTGTAACTCTTCGAGGCAGAAAGCTTCAACTGAAAGCACCCACCAATTCTCTTTTTAGAGCAAAGTCTGGAGTCTAAAAGTTTGAAAGATGTGTCTCTATCCTCCAATAAATGTTTTGGATCAATCAGTTGTTCTGCAAATTGATACATTAGCGATTGCTTCGAGCTGAAAGATTGTAATCCAAGTGGACCATTCATCGAATATTCTTCAGGTCCTTCTGAAATCTCCGATTTTAAAATAGCTCTATTCATCAACACTGTTTCATCTTCAGAATCATCCCTTTGGTCAGCATCCATAAAGATAGTTTGATTGGAAGTTGAGCCGTCTATTAAATACAGCAATTTTCTAAACTTCAATTCCTTAACGAAATTGGAGTAATGCAATGCGTTAAGAGCCTTTCTGGGAATCAACTCTATTATTGGGACGTTTAATTCTTGAAAGAACCCCTTATATTGACTATCATCGAAACTCTTTCTTGGGTCAAAAATATGAACCACTCCGTTTGCAAGAACTACTGAATCATTGGATGCAATTCTTCTGTTCAATACTAAATCATTATCCCGTAATGAAATATGGTATTTGACAGTATCAGATTGACTCAAGTACGACCCGTTGGTACCGTTCGCGCCGCCAACTAACTCCCGTAGCATCAAACTGTTTAAAAGCCTGAAGATATCTGATTTCATTTCATATATTGAATCTTTTGCAGTATCAAATCGATTGGTTTTTGAAGTACGATACAATGCGGTATAATACTTGATTTCCATTTCCAGCAAGGAATTTACAATGTACCTGTCATTGGGAATGAAAATCGTCTTTATATCTTTTGTGAACTCTTCACAAGTTACTGGGAATGCTTGGCCATTTTTTGGCTTTGAGTCATCAAAATCCTGGTGTTGCTTGGAAAACAACAGCTGAAACAAATTTTTGATAAACGATATGTCTTTGCCGCCATCCTCACTTAAGAGAAACTGACACAAGGAAGGTTTAATTGGGAGTAGTTTCTCAATACCTTGGATAAATGAGTGTTGGTGTTTTGCATAAATATCAGGGTCCACTATAGAAGCCACCTTATCAATAACATATTCCTCAGTAGCAAAATCGGGAGATACGCTGATGGTATATCTGGCTGTGTCCAGGTAATTGTACAAGGTGTTGAAGATGACTTCGTGATCGCTCATATATCCGACCCTGAATCTCTGATCCACAATATAGCGAAGCAACTTGTTGTTATCATCAGCCCATTCTGACTCAGCAAATGCCAGGTTTATGGGAGCCAAGAGGGTGACATTGTGAAGAGTGTTGATTATCGGTATCAATCCATTGCGTTGTAACGTACGTAAGAAGTACGAGTATTGCGCCTGAGACGAAAGTATGTCAATTATGGTCGAGGGTGTGGGGTTTGCATCGAGACTGGTGGTGGTAGTAGGGGAACAAGTTACTATGGTTATGATGTGAGCAAGGAGAAGAAGTTGCCACAACATTAATGTCTAGTATAGAGAAGGTTGTGGTCTTATCGTGGGTATGTCGGATAAATGAATGTCGCGTAGCGACATGGCAGCTATCAGCCTAAATTTGGCTAAAGTGGTTTAACTTGCGGGGGAGAGAATTAGAAAAACGTGTTCCATGTCAAGATATCAATCTAGGATTGACTGTATATGATTGAGTGCTACTTATCATATAAAGAATTGATAATTAGCTACTGCTATATTGCGCTTGAGTGCATCCAGTAATAGCGAGAGTACCACTATCACGAGATTGCTCTTGATACAATTTGTATGTGGAACCAAATCTAATCTATGGCAACACAATGGATCAAGGTGTTCAACAATCCCAGTTAAATAATATCGTTGTACCTAAAGAAGCTTTTTTCGAGTAAGATAAAGTAATAGTGAATGCCAGGCATAACATAAGATGCTCAAATGTATGACAGAGCTGTATAAATACATATATTGCAAGGTATCTTCCAAAAACCGTTCCGTTGTAGGAAATGCTTCCAATATCAGCCCAGTTATGCCAATGGTTTGCCTATTGTATAATGGCTCTTCTTTCATATTATTAAAGATTGGTTCATATCGTAAAAAGCTTAGAGATAATTTACTTCATGTCGAAAGCGGCCCAATGTAGTACAATACGTCAATGGCTTCATATTCAGATCTTCCTTCTGCTCCGTAGGGCCTTAATAATATCTACTTCTAATTAAAACACTGATTGCACATGTAGTTGAATAATGTTGGAGTTGAATTGAATAGAAGTATGCATAGACTTGAATTTTGATATTAGGCTTGTCGAATCGGGGACAATCTATAGCATAAAATGATGGAACCAAACACTAAATTTAATATAATTGAGTGGTTCACTTATTCAATTGGGCAATTAGTGAAGTTATCAACTTGAACTTCCCCGAAATATATCATTGCAAACATTGTTTTTGTGAAGCACAGTGGTTTCAAAGTACAGTTCCTTCCATTATAAATACTTTGGAATTAATAGTAGTATTTTAAGAGCCAGTGCAATTTATTGTGGTTAATAGTTTACCCACAAATAACTAGTCTTACACGAAGAATTACCCAAGGCTCAAATTATCCAAGTATAAAGTCGGATTTAGTGCTTCGATCTTGAGCAAATTGATTTCCTTGTTAGTACATGTGAGAATTTTTACACTGGGGGTATTGCATTGGAGGTATTGCGTTTCCGCATTATGGTGTTATGCAAGATCAAATAGATTGCCGTTTGAAGCCCGAGAGCTTATGAGAACAAGACGAATCAACTCGCTTATAGGACAAAGGCTCCAACAAGCAAGCCTTAAAAGATGCCTTAGTAAAGGGATCACAGCCACTTTCAACGGTTTAAGCTCAATCGATTCAAACCATCAATCCGATCCAAAACCTGAAACTCGTATATTCTCCACACGCGCAACTTACATCTGGCCATAAATATGCTCATGCCCTCAGCCCTTTCCAGCCAATAGAATTTCCTAAGCCTAGATCCCATCTCCGGAACCTTCTCGAGAATTACCTGGTATCTCAGATTCAACCTATCGCTACGGCACTATCTTGAATTTCCCATTTATGCTAATTAAAATATGCTCGCGAGCATTTTTGATTTCACCGGATGAGCAAATAAATCCCAAATACAGTAATGCGATGAATAATTTGCTCTCAATGTCTATTATAAATAATCAGCCTATGCCAACGTCTCTATTACCATCATTGAAACATGTTTGGCTTAGTCAAGAGAAACGTGACTGTCGATGGTATGGACTGTTTGGCAGATACTGCCAATCCTGAATATATGACTGCCCATTTGGCGCTGCAAAAAGCAGTTCCTTGGGTCCACCAACCCAGTTATGGTAAGTATACCGTATATTTCGGAGTAGTAGTCTTGTTTATTGCCACAGTCAAACACGTTTGGTTCTTACAGAGAGACTATTTTTACAGAAAGAGACCCAGCTCCAATATTGGAACTTCTTTGGTAGATGTTCTTGTTGCATACTCCAGATTCTTGGGTTACAAGCAAATTCCTCCAGGAGTGAGTTACTTCACCTCGTTGCCCCTGTCGTTGGGATCCTCCCTTTTCATGTTTGTTTCCGCTTTATATCTCATGTGCTATTGTTTCGTACCGCACTTTTGGTATAGAGGATGTATGGGATTTGGCTCCCCTCCTTTGGCTGTAAGAGCAGGAATCATGGCTACCGCTTTAACTCCATTCATTTATGTGATGGCAGGTAAGGCAAATATGATTTCGGTGTTGACAGGAATCAGTTACGAGAAATTGAACGTTTACCACCAATATGTCGGAGTACTGGCATTTTTCCTTGCTCTCGTCCATACCATTCCATTTTTCAACCAATTGCTTCGTGAAGGTGGTGCCCACAATTTGTACGAGAATTTCAAGACTGACGTTACTTACAGTAGTGGAATTCCACCATTGGTGTTCCTTGGAGTCTTGTGCATAGCTTCTAAATCGGTGGTCAGAAAGTACATCTATGAAGTGTTCTGGCATTTCCATTGGATGTGCGGAATCGCCTACTTCGGAACATTAATTTGGCACATTAATAACCAGTTGAATTGCCAAAACTATATGTGGGGAGCCTTGGGATTCTGGGCCACTCAAATTCTATACAGAATCTTGGTGAAGACAGCATTCAAGCCAAATAAGTTGTTTTTGCAACCAAGAAAGGCACAATTGAAGAAGTTAAACGATGGAACCTTTGAAGTAGTAATTGCAAACACTAAAGGTTACAGATGGAATCCTGGTCAACATGTATTCTTAAGATTTGTGGGAACTAGATTTTTGGATAACCATCCATTCTCTATTACTTCCATGAGCGATAACGACAACAAAGAAATGAAGTTCATCATTCTTCCTAAGCGAGGTTTGACTAAGGTGTTGTATGAGCAATTGGACGACTATGTTGCCAAAGAAAAACTCGTTTATATCGATGGTCCTTATGGTGGCACTACCAGAGATCCTACTACCTTCGAGAGAGTTATCTTGTTGGCCACAGGCACTGGGATCACTGCTACCTTACCATATCTAAGCCACTTGAGTAACAATATTAGAGACTTATCTACCAATGGCAAACATCCAATTATCACTCGTGGTATTAATTTTATCTGGGTTGTCAAGCATGTTGAAGATATCTCCTGGGCACGTGAAGAATTGGAAAGATGTCAAGAAATTGCCGGTGATTACATTAATATCGACATCTATGTCAGTAGAGGACAAGTAGCTCCAGTTGAAAAATCAAAAGAACCTGATAATTGCTGTGGTGGAGACTTGGAGAAATCAACTCCTGATTTTGAAAGAGAATTCCAAATTCCAAAATCCACGGGCCACTTTAATATCCATCATTTCAAGCCAAATTTCTTAATGGTTTTGGATGAGCTCAAATTTTCATTGTCAAGAAGAAATATGATTGTCAGTTCTGGAAGTAGCTCAATGAGAATGACTGTAAGCTCTGAAGTCTCAAGATTGCAGCCTTTGATTTTTAATAACGATTTCAACAAGAACTCCATTGAAGAGATATTTCTTCACTCTGAAACATTCGGTTGGTAGGGCTGGACCCATGATAGATTTATAGAAATTTCGAATAAAGTAGAAAACTCAATAGAATAATAATCTTTATTCAATTTTTACCATTTGAATAATGATGATGCCAATTTTTAAGTAGTAACAAACGTTATCATTTCCTTACATAATTTAAAAGGTTTTAAATAAATCTGGGATTATTTTTGGTTTCAATATATAGCCCATAACTACTCATCGTCCATTGTTATACTTATTGAAATTCATGCTGAACCAAATAGTCAATGTCATGATCAATCTGTTTCCAGTACTCTTCCAACGAAGTATACTTAGGCTTCCAGCCAATGGCATAACCATTATCAGCCCTACTTCTGGAATTTGAGCCCCAGTAATAGGGGGCGAATGGGTCTCCAGTAAATTTAACGAGATCTTCCGCCTCCAAAGGAACGACTTCTGAGGAATCGATTAATTTTCTCTTGTGTAAACCCTTGGCGATGTGCTCCGACAATTGTTTCCAAGTATGTTCAATTTCACTTGGGTCTTGGGTTGGAGCAGATTCATTCTCAATAGTGTATGATCCAAAGTAATAGCCCTTCTCATTAACAGGAATATCTTCCTCGTTCAAAAGCTTTTCCAATATCAAGTAGTATAAGCTTCCTAAATCCTTGATATGAATGTGACTCCAGATGTATTCACCGGAGTACACAGTGAACGCCTTTTTGAGTTTCCTAGAGATTCTGATCAATTGAGGTGATTGAATAGACAAGACATTATCGTAACCATCACTGATTCCCACAATATTCGATGGAGATACAATGGTGGTGGTGACATACTTGTTGTGCTTATGGATGTCTAAAACAATTTTGTCAACCGGTCTGTGGGGCTGTTGAAGATCCAAGGAGTTAATTTCGTCGATGTTCTTGGAGTCTGAGTACACCTTGGTTGATGGGCCCTTAGTAGCACTCAAGGGATCACCAATTATGGAGGTACCGGAAGTGTGAATCAATATTTTTCTGGAGGTTGCACTCAGAAGAGCATCTGCCAATACCTGAGCCGAAGGGACGTGATCTACGTTAGCAGTGTTGATGATAATGTCATTTTTCAGCACCTGCTCCTTAATAAGAGCGAGATCGTCCAATCCCCCAATAACAGTGACAACCTTACTATCATTGGTGTTGGAAGGCTTGTTGGCCTTTGATCTGAGATTGTCTGCCTTGGCTTCACTCCGAACCAAAGCGGTGACCACGAAGTTGATACCGTTGGAGTTATTCAATAATTGGTACAACACCTCACCGCCGATATAGCCGGTAGCTCCAGTGAGAAATACGGAAGGCATGGTGTAATAAAATCAATACTAGTAATAGTTTAAACTGTGGTGATTGGGGGACCCATGGCTTTATATAGTGGAAATCGTCCTGTGATTATTAATCTGATCACAACAAGGTAAGGTTGTTCCTGGCCAAGGAATTGTTGCTGTCAGTACTCGGAGTTTTCGGTGCCGCTTTGTAATCAAAATGAGTAAGCACGCTTAGGAACCAAAGAACTCCATCGAATGAACGATCGACCAACGTGACTAGGTCTGTAATTACCCAATAATTTTGGTTGGAATGGTTTGGAGATTAGACCACTGTTATTGGCTTTCCTTAAGCTTTATGGTGTGGTTGTGGGTGTGGCGTAGATGGGACAGTTACGTAATCGAGCAACTGGGTTTTCGCAGCCATACTTCCTTTACTTAGTATATGATAGTATCAGGTAATGGCTATCTTAGTATTAGGCAACTAGATGTTTGAAAAGAATAGGTATGAGGGTGTGGGAAATTTTTTTACCACTTAAACGGTAAAGTATGGTGCAATTTGGCATGGAGCTTGTTGGTGGCTTCGGGCCATAGCAGACAATCTCCAATTAGTTATGAGGTGAGAATTTCTATACATCAATTGTGTCAGATTAGTTTTATTATGGAAAATTTTGAACTTTGAGTTCCAGTTATGGGTGAAATAATTCAACATTTGGGATGCACTGGTCAAAAAGCCGATCCGTTATGACTGGAGTTCGTTGAGTTGTACCTTACGGATACTTGATTCAAATTCTCCAATATCATTTTTGATTGTATGAAGGTCTAGCTCTCCCTAAAAGGTGCAAACAACTTATATTTTGTTTTGATAAACATACTGCAAACTTGATAACTCATTTATCCGGTAAATGTGTATCAATAATATTTCGAAGGTATTGCGCTTTATAAATACCAATTTGCACATCTCCCAAATTCCTATAACATACATCAGCACTGAAGGGCTCATCATCAACATTCAAGGCATTAACTTGTTTGATTCACAAGATATGTTTTTGTATAAGCAAGCCTTTAAGTGGCTAATTCTAACTTGATATGTTTCTGTTTTTTGGATATTGTAAGCAAGCTGGAGGAAACTCATACCCTTTTTGGTTTACTTGCTCAAGGTTTCAATATGATTTAGACAAAAAGTAATTCAACTGGTTAACAGTATTGGGGAAATGACATGGAGCTGGGAAGTTGCTGTTTCCCTGATACTGTTCAGGCGGAAAAATGTCGACCGGAATTGTTTAAAATCGAGTACTACCAAAGCCCACTTTTTCCAGCAATTTACCCAGACTTATCATAATGTAAAAGGATTCTAATCAACTGGGTCTTGTTCTCTAGTTCATTAAAACGTAGTTATTGATTCGCGTAGCCAGGGTTATGAATACTTCAATAGAAATCAATTTGTTCCACGGATCAAATTTTTTTACAATTTTTACAATTTTAGGAAAAATCTGTAATTTGGAATACAATTCCGGAGTCGAACAATACAATCAGAGAATATTCCGACAAAATCTTAGGTATTTTGGGCATAATAGTTTTCTACGAGCCCCATAATTCTGAAACTTGTACTACTAGTCCCATGATTCTGGAACTTTACACCATCCTTAGATCCGCTGTAAGATAACTATCTTTGGATAGCAATTTGGTCCGTTCTGGTCTCGTCAACCGAAATTCGATGTTCAATTTATTATTTTTTCTAGTATCAAGTATTGGCTCTTCAGAGATTGCTAAATAGGTGTGCTCCTACAGATTTTAAGGATCTTCAATTATTGGGGAATAAAGTTTTCCCACTCTCCAGGGTTCTAGCTTCCAGTTCTTAACCTTTACTCCTTAGTACCCTGATCAGTATGATTTCGATTGTTCTAACAAAAATTCTTTGTTCAAACCACACTTGCATGGGATAGTGGAATATCCGCACAGTTCTTGATTACCGTGAGAAGTAGGGGATCTTAATTACCTACACACAATGGAATCAAATCAAATTAGACCAAGTCATTGTTGGAAAAACAACCTGGATAAATTCTGCTTGCCGACGTCCTCGATCTGTCGTAAGTGGGGAAATCCATTATTGGGAAAATTAATAATTAATTTGTGCAGTGATCGGTGTAGGCAAGCAATGTAGAAAACTAGAAGTGGGATAGGAATTTGAAAGTGATTGAGGACTAGAATATATATGTTGAGTACATTAGTACTTTGTAGCAATAGTAGAAACCTCACCACATAAACTATAAGGTTATGTTATTTGGTTATGTTATTTGGTGTTGATGTTACATCACGGAAAAAACCATCGACCCCGCAAAAATAAAATGAAACCGTGGGGAAGAATCGCCAGACCACACAGATCAACCTAGTATCACAAAGTATTCCAATATATTAGCAAATTAATTGGTATGCGGATTAATGAATTGGTGTTTGAGCGATTTAGGATTATTAGGATAAATGATGTGAGTCTCACAAAGTTCATATAATATCCACAAAGTTAAATGGGACAAAGCGCCAATCCATACCAACCCCAGGTAATAAGCGAGCCTTGCATAAATACGTGG
Organism: Suhomyces ambrosiae; assembly: GCA_030568575.1. Lineage (NCBI taxonomy): Eukaryota > Fungi > Ascomycota > Pichiomycetes > Serinales > Debaryomycetaceae > Suhomyces > Suhomyces ambrosiae. Next base: position 208,581 of record JAJMGA010000020.1, read on the forward strand.
GGAACGTTACCAATAGGTAATGCCGTGGGATTAACCGATGTACGATGGCACATGTACCGTTATTATTATTTGGACACGAGTAAAATTAGATGGACCAACGGGCTCAGCCGAGGCGGCCAAATTAGTGAGTGAGTTTAAGGTTTGGTCAATTTAGTTAATTTTGCTTGGTTTTGTTTAACTACTCAACTATTTGTAGATATATTGTTTTTTATTTGGATATGAAAACGGCTGGATCTCGTAGCCGCGTGGTTCAGCATACAAAGATGAAGCATTACCAGATGACCATACCTTGTTCAGGTGCAGTACGCGGCGAACAGTAGCCGGGGCTGGCTCTATACGGAATAATTAGTTACAAAGTTAGGCTCATGCAGAAAAGAAATGCTAACTTAATTATTTATCTTGGCCAGAAGCACGTGACCATGACATGGAAGTCCATATTCCATTTGATTGGTTTATGATCTGTAACGTTAGAGCAATATCGAGCCATGTTTGTTGTATAGATCTATAGACTGCAGCCGAGCATTATCTACGGCTGTGAACGTTGGATCGAAGGGCAGACCTTGGAATACAAGTCGCGTCTGAGCGATGGTTCATGCACCCCACTGACCCCAACAAAGTCAATGCAATATTTTTTATGCTGTCTATTGTATTCTTGTCTTTACGGGAGAAATTCTTGCGGGGTAGAGGGGTCACGGACTTGTTGCCCCGGTAAGATTGTTCCTGTCTCGTAAAGCGGCAGCCGGTTACAGAATGTGGGGCTTCTTAGTAGAACAAGCTAACGGCGTTGAATGGCCCCTGAGACTATATAGAATATATAGCATACTACCAAATATTGTACCGCTTTCAACCTTTAGCATCCAAATTCTTCTTCACATTTATCTTCTCGTATTGTCATGACTCAGAGCCTGTTGACCTGTTAACAAATATATCCCGATTCTCAGTTTTGTGGTTCGGTGATTTACGATGTTTCACAAACCCAAAATCACAAAACCAACAACCACAAAATTACAATTACCACAAAGCCAACAACCACAAAACAAAAAGTATTTCCATGCTCCATAGTTAAGAGCCGTCTTACGGCTCTTCCCCGGCAGCAAAACATCCACAAAGTTAAGATGGTGGTTGGGATATTTTTTGGCCCCTCTTTACCCCATAATATTTTTCCCGCTCCTCAGAGATTCCATTATATGTTTCAAGTCACTAATTTAACGATGGCTATCATGGTTGCAGAAGTATAAATAGTTGAGCAACTTCCCCCAGTTTTATTCTCCATCAATTCAAACTTAATCTACAGAAACAATGGGTTTAGAAGATAACAAGCTTTTACAAAAATATATCAATGTTGGTGAGAAGAAAGCAGGATCCACCACCATGGGGATCTTAGTTGGTCTTTTCGCTGCCTTTGGTGGTCTCCTTTACGGTTACGATACCGGTACTATTTCTGGTATTATGGCCATGAAGTATGTCAAAGAACATTATCCAAAAAACCACGAATCCTTCACTTCATCTGAATCTTCTCTTATTGTTTCTATTTTATCCGTCGGTACTTTCTTTGGTGCTCTTGGTGCTCCACTCATTTCTGATAGAATCGGTCGTAGATGGACTTTGATTATTGGTTCATTGGTCGTCTTCAATCTCGGTGTTATTTTGCAAACTGCTTCTACTGCTATCCCACTTTTATGTGCTGGTAGAGCCATTGCTGGTTTGGGTGTTGGTATCATTTCTGCTGTCATTCCATTATATCAAGCTGAAACCGCTCCAAAGTGGATCAGAGGTGCTATTATTTCTACCTATCAATTTGCAATTACCATCGGTTTGTTCTTGGCTTCTCTTGTTAACCAAGGTACTCACAACAGAAACGATTCTGGTTCTTACAGAATTCCAATTGCTATTCAATTCTTATGGGCTCTTATCTTAGGTATTGGTATGATTGCTTTGCCAGAAACTCCAAGATTCTTTGTCGCTAAAGGTGATGAAGTTTCTGCTAAGGATGCCTTGAAGAGATTGAGAAAGCTTCCACTTGACCACCCAGATTTGATCGATGAATACGAAGATATTAAGGCTGCTTACGAATACGAAACTCAATTCGGTAAGGCTTCTTGGATTCAAGTTTTCTCTCCTAAGAACAGACAATTAAAGAGAGTTGCTATGGGTACTCTTCTTCAAGCTTTCCAACAATTGACCGGTGTTAATTTCATTTTCTACTTTGGTACTACCTTCTTCCAAAAATCTGGTATTAAGAATTCTTTCCTTACTTCATTGGCTACCAACATTGTTAATGTCGGTTGTACTATTCCAGGTATTATCTTGGTTGAAGTTATTGGTAGAAGAAAGTTATTATTGAGTGGTTCCACTGTTATGTTTGTCTCTCAATTTATTGTTGCTATTGTTGGTGTTGCCGACGGTGACAGTTCTGCTGCTAACAAGTGTTTGGTTGCCTTTGTCTGTATTTTCATTGCCGGTTTCGCTGCTACCTGGGGTCCTCTTGCTTGGGCTGTTTGTGCCGAAGCTTATCCATTGCAAGTTAGACAAAAGTCCATCGCTTTATGTGTCGCTTCCAACTGGTTGCTTAACTGGGCCATCGCTTACGCTACTCCTTACATGGTCAACTCTGGTCCAGGTAATGCTAACTTAGGAGCCAAGGTCTTCTTCATTTGGGGTGGATGTAACCTTCTTGGTGGTCTCTTCGTCTACTGCATGGTCTACGAATCTAAGGGTTTGACTTTGGAACAAGCCGACGAAATGTGGAACAGTGTTCCTCATGCTTGGAACTCTCCTTCCTACGTTCCTCACGAACACGCTTTCAGAGAATCTGATGGAGTTAGATCCGTCTCTTCTGTTGGAAAGAACGAAGTCGTCTCTGAAGTGGAAGAAGTCTCAGTTTAGATATAAAAGAATCCTGAAAATCAGTTTTTGGGTAGTGGTCTCGAACTTTAATTTATCTATAAGTTTTGAGTCCCCTTTCTATATCGAGATTTAATTCTCATGTTATAATAAGCTCACTTTAATTCTTCGCTATTCTACGTGAATCCTATTTTAATCCATTGGTATAGTATAATAATATATCAGAATATCAAATCTTGTGTAATGCCTGTAAACCTCTTGTGTATTGTTTAGCCATGCTCAACTGTCCTTATTAGTGTAGACCCAATACTTATGGTACTATTCAGTGGTTAGTATTTGACTGCGAAAACCGAGCGGTCGCAACGTCGGATTAATTATGATGACGCACAATTCGATCTATCAGCAGGCTTAGCAGCGCCGTATGGGGCTGAGCAGCAGGTGCGCAATACTGATTGAAAACGGCAATAAAAACGGCAATAAGAACTACCAGATTTCGTCCCACAGGAAACCAACCAACATCTCCTTGGTACCATCTATTCCTTTAGCATAAAATTAACGGAGAAGATTTTTGGGTGCTTATGGCAACTATTGGAATTCATACAAAGCTCACAACTACAAACTGGTTTATATAAATGTAAAGGTAATATCTCGTAAAACAATCAAAGGAGTGAGAGGCCAGGCTACTGAGTTCACTAACAAGAAATCCCGTTTGATACACTGAAAATCGGTTTTTATAAATTAGGTTTATGTGCTTAGATAAAGACCATTACGTGCTTAGACAAAGACCATTACGTGCTTTGACAAAGACCATTTCAAATAGCAAATGCTGGAACGTTTTCAAACAATCCTCTTGCTGCCTAAGACTTTATCGAGCCTTTAACCTTATCAATTTTTTTTATATTCAAATAGGGTTAGTTTTTAATTTGTTAAAATAAATGCCATTCTTTATAGAAATTTTGTAACTCATCAATTCAATAATCTCCATTTCTACACTGAAACTAACTACATTATTACATGATGGATTGTTAATTCGTTGATTACCTGAATCGTAAATAACGTGCGCATTAGCGACATTCAGCTATCACACTATAAACACCTAGAAGTTCGCCTTGTTTGAGCTAGAATTCAGGTAAATAAAGTCCTTTTCCTCAATTGCTCGCAAATCTCTTTTCAGCTTCCTTCCAGCTGATAACGTTCCAAATTGCTTTGAAATAATCGGCCTTGACATTTTGATATTGCAAGTAGTAGGCATGTTCCCATGCGTCGATTGCAATCAATGGAACGTAAGGATCAAGAACAGTGTCTTGGTTGTAAGTAGTGAGAACGTCCAACTTACCACCATTTTCCTTGTTTTTGACAATAAATGCCCATCCCGATCCTTGAATGGTTGCTAATTTTGCATTGGTGATATCAATCAATTTTGCAACCGAGCCATATTGCTTGATGATTTGCTTACCCAAAGGAGAGTCCTCAGAGGGATGCTTACCACCTCCCTGAGATACGGGTGCTAATGTCTTCCAGAACAACGAATGGTTAGTGTGACCTCCACCGTGGAATTTGATGTTCTGTTGGACAGCAACAGCGGCTCTGACATCACCCTTGCTTTCGGCAGCACTCAAAGCATCAATTGCATTGTTGAATCCATCAACGTACACTTGGTGATGCTTGCTATGGTGAATTCTGTTGATTTCACCGGAAATATGAGGTTCTAATGCATCATATTCCCAATCCAATTTTGGCAATACAATTTTGTTGGTAGGCATGATAGGTAATTTATGATGAATAAGTTAATCGAAGATGAAAGTGAAAAACTTAAGCTACTGATCGTTTGCTCCATTAATGGACTTTAAATACTTTAAATTTACAATTACAAATTTGAGCAAATTTATTACCAATAGTGGTTATTCGCTGTGAGGTGCCCGGTGCCCTACGCTTATTAATGGTGGGAAAATGTGGGATCTATGGCGTAACATTGTACATAACTGTGTGGTTAGTTTCTATACTGACTTCATGGCAATGATAAATCAGCCACAGATGATCCTGAGGCAACTCCTGAAGCAAGCCACCACTGTGGGGAGGCCAAAAGCTGTTCGGAAGCCTATGGTAAATTCGGAAGATTTCCAGCGATTACTGACCAATTAACGATATAGGATTATTCAGTTGAGAAGAAACCATTTCGGTAATTGTATACGACAGTTGTCAATAAGCAACATGGAGCAAGTGGAATACACACGAATTGAATACTTTATACTAGTTTATTAGTTCAATCAGAGGAAAAATAGCACAACCAAAATTCATCAATAATCCTGGGCAATCGTTTATGGTCCACAATACCAGTCTAATAGATACCAAATTCTAACTATGGGTTAAAGATTAGCCTTGCCCTCTGCATAGAGTAACGTTGCCCTCTGTATGGTAGTGCGCACGATTGTATCAATCCACTGCTGGTGATAAGCTAAACTAGATCGGTAGTCGCAATCAGTACACGTCTTGATATCTATAGTAGTAACATCTAGAAACAGTGCGAACTAGCTAGATGGAGATTCGGTATTTTGGAGTATTGTTATCAACTAGTTCCTATTTGGAATGGAATCAAGTGCAAAGTACCGATTACGTAAGCCGCACGTGGAGGTTCACATGCTTGCTGAATTGAGCACCAACCCGGATGGTAATTTATCCCAAAATGGATCTAGTACGAACGATCACAACGATCATAATGTTCAAGTAATGAAATCACCATTAATGCGATAAAGAATGACCCATGGATGATGATCATTTAGTTCCAGGGACAACACTTTGTGCGATTGAAAATTCATATATAAACTCGATAAGGTTTGGATGCAGTCCCATTACATGCCATTACATAGTTTCTGATAGAATTTCGAGTACCTACAACTCTACATTGCTAGTGAATAGCCCTAATATCATGAACCATTATCCATCTTTAGGTAAGAGTCGGTGAGGCCCTAATATTTTTCTTGAGATCTGCGATTTACCATTGGCTATCAATTGTTCTGACTTTGAATAGAGCAACTATTCCTGGAAGACAGTCAGTTAAAACTGAAGCAAATCAAAAGTACGCGTGACAAAACCGGTGAGATAGTAGAAATATCGATAATGATCTTAACCAGTTTAGAGCTGAAACAGGAAGCAGGCACTATTTCTAAAAAATGAGTGTAGACCAAACAATCCAATAATCATGAGCAAATTAACCATAACTAAACCGTACTCAAGTAGATATGGTGGTGACTGAACTCATACAACTACTTTGTTTTCTAAAACGTATCCACCCAAATGGAACTGTTTACTAAATAAGACATTGATAAAAATATTGAGCACCTAAATGTGCATGATTTAGTTTGTTTAAGAGATCTTTTATTCTATTTTCTTCGGTTAGACTATGATCGTGCTACACTTAGATCAATCCAGCCCATTCCGCTATATCACATTCACAGCACCTTACTCCTGTTCCTGCTTCTCGTAGCTTGTCACATAGCGCAATCTCTACAATTGTTACTACTTTTGAGTATCGAGTTCGTCGAGTCCATGTCCCAATCCGGAAAATCCCCGCGTCGGTCTAGCCCTCTAAAAATAACCTGGCTGCGCGACTGCATCATGGACCACGACAACATTCGGAACTTGACACTGGTGGGCTTGAACGGGTAGAGGTTACTAGCAAGCAAATCCCACCGGACAATCCCCATCATCGTGACCACGTACGCTCTTAAAATAACCAAAATCCCAGGCTGGGTCACGTGACGTACCCGGCTGATATCCTCGCATTGTGATCTAGACCAGTCTTGGCGATGCTAAATAAGGAATCTCGTCTAAGCCCACAGGCTCCACCTAGACCCGGTCACCTGACCCGGGGACGTGATGCTACCGTCAGGCATCGGTTCCAGCGGCCGGCCATCAACGGGACCAGCCTCGCTACTCCCAGCAATAGAGGCGTAAAACCCAGATTTGCGCGAGCCGCTTGCGTGTTATGCGCAGTGAGATGCTCCCCATGCCATTGCCGGACTGCTAGACAATAAGATCACTAATTAAGTACAACTGTAGAATCAAAAAACCCTCGATTATCATCCGAACGTAATAGAAACTCAATAACAACTAAAACTCAATTGTCCTAACTTGAATAATTGGCATTGATTGTGATCGCTGTCACCAATTGTGCACTATCGTTTCAGGGTAAAAATAACTAACCATCTCGCACTGATCAATTTTTGATAAAATAGACACGTCCAGTAGATGACACACATCCTGTCAGTTATCTATCAGTAATCGGCCAGTTATCTATCCAGGCCGTGTATCCGTTTTGTCTGTTGTATCCCAGGCCCAACATTATCGGCCAGTTGTTGCTTTCCACTCTTCGTTCATCACCATAACGGATTGATAGTTGTACCCGATAGTCCTTTCATCGAATCCAACCCGTTCAGCATGAGCCATTCGCTGTCTCCAACCAACCGAAACTCGATTTTTGGCTGGGTGAAGAACCTTAAAAGAGGTAACTTCCTCTCTAATGAAAGTGTCAATGAGATCACATCCGATAATGATTTGCTCTCCACCGAGTCCCGCCTGCCTTCCAAGTCCACCAACAACAGCATTTTGCCCCAACCGTCGTTTCTGCAGTTGCCCAACGCCAATTCCCATCCGTTTCCCTCCACTAGCCTGCCTCCACACCACTCACAGCCTGTACCAGTGCAACAAGCAGCCGAGTTTTTGAGACCGTTACTCAACCACAAATCCAGAAGCAGTAATAACGTCAACAGAGTCAGGTCCAACTCTCTCTCCCAGTCGGAAAAGTCGGCGTCTATAAGGCAGCATAGAGACTCCTTCTTACAACATCACCTGTTGGTAGATGAGAATAGTAAATATTTTGGAGTCTCTCTCGAGGATGCCATCAAAGAGGCTTCTGCCAAGATATCAATCTTGAACCCCAACCCTTCTGATCCCGGGGTCACCTACGGTGAAATCCCGATTGTTGTGGCTAAATGTGGGGTCTACTTGAAAAACAACGGTCTTACCGTAGAAGGAATCTTTAGAGTTGGTGGTTCTTCGAAAAGACTCAAGGAATTACAGGTAATATTCAATTCGCCTCCTGACTTTGGTAAAAAATTGAATTGGGAAGGTTATACTGTCCACGACGCAGCTTCCATTTTAAGAAGGTACTTGAACGCATTACCTGAACCATTGATTCCATTGGATCTTTATGAAGCTTTCAGAGATCCTTTACGTTCCCGAACAAGAATAATAAATTATATGAAATACAAGGCAGAAAATCCAAATAAATCATTGAAACCAACATCCAGTAGTGCCTTCCCACCACAAGCACCTGAACCTTCTAATGCAGAATCTAAAGATCCCAAACTGAACCTTTCGGATACTCCGGTAGATTTATTCGATTCTTCCGAGTCACAACCATTAACAGAAGCTAATATTGGTAGATTAAATAATCATGGTTCTTCAAATACCTCCACATACAATCAAGTTACCTTGTCACCAACCCATTCGCATTCTCAATCTGATCTTTCCCATATTAAAAGTCAACCCCAGTATGAATCTACTGCTGATGATACTGCAGCAGCTGAAGCTGCTGCTAAGAAATCAGCTAAAAAGTCAAAGAATTATAGAAAATTGACAAGAGATGTGCATGAAGTGATTGATGAATATAAACAGTTGGTTGATGAGTTGCCTACTTTATCCAAGCAATTGTTATTTTACATCTTGGATTTGTTATCCATGGTGCAAAATCATTCCGATGAAAACTTGATGTCGTCAAGAAATTTGGCTGCCATTTTCCAACCTTCGATATTGTCCCATCCTAATCATGATATGGATCCCATTGAATATGCATTGTCACAACTTGTGGTTGAATTTTTGATTCAATATGCCTATAAATTATTACCGAAACAATCTGGCTCATTACATCCATCTCCTTCAAAATCCATTGTCAAGACTCCTCAAACGGCAGGAAATTTACATCTTGATGTCAATGATGTATTGGGCGAAGGAGATGATGATATAAAGACACAACCTCGAGTGACTACTAATTTTGGGGGATCTGAAAATGTGAATGAATGCAGCAATGTCACGTCTACAAGTACCACCCCAATAGAAAGTGAATCTACCTCCAATTTATTAGATAAACCACCACAAGCCCCCTTCAAAAGGCAATATAGCAAATCATTACCATTATCCACTAGTCATGATATGGTTGGATTACATGATAACTCTAAATCTTTGGGGTTATCGGATTACGACAATGATTATGAAATCACTGATGACGATAATGAGATTGATATATCGGATTTGGATGAACTTCATTCTGGAAACTTGCGTTTACATTCGAGTAATCCAAATGAAGTTGAATCTTCGGAAGATCCGCAAGCTTCAGCTGCAAATCACAAAGTAGCTATCATTGTATCTACTCCTTCAACTACCTCTGTTCCTCAAGAAAATATTGCTACTCACACAGAACAAAGATGAGTTTATATCTTTTGTTATTTGAGTATTTGGATACTGAATGATCCCAAGAATTGTCACTCCTTGAATCATTACTAGCTATTATACCCATTTGTCCTATTTTAGAGTGCCTACCTTATCCTTTCCTTTTTCTTTTTTGTCTGTTTTATTTAAATACTTTGTTTCGCTCTAGAATTTCGCTCTGGATCATCTTCATTCCTTCTTCAACTGGCTATATTTATTGTTATTCATCTGTGTAATAGTATTATTATTTATGAAAATGTCTAAATCCATCTGGACAGTAAGTGGTCTAAAGTGTAGATAGTAGTAGGTATAAGAAATTATTTTAAACATAAAAATATTAAAAGTTTGAATGGAACTAATTCTCTTTAGCTTTGATAAAGCTAAGATAACTTACTATTGGTTTGATAGTACTAAAGTTCGGGTCCAAAAAAAACTGATAAAACCATACCATTATTTTTCTCCATGAAAGTAGGATCTTTAGAGAACTAAGTATCGTTTAACCAAAAAATACGCTCACTTCTTACGAATTACTTTGGAATAATATATTAACTTCTTATGTGGTCGTGCGCGCACCACATGCACCATGTTTTTCACCAGCTTCAACAACACTACCTCTTCTAGTCCAACCAGTCCATCTAGCAACATGTCTGACGAAGAAGCATCATTGCGTAATATCAGTGACGAAGATGCCAAAAATGAGGTAGACGATTTGTTTGGAGATTCAGAAGGTGAAGAACAGACAAATGAACAAAAAATACTGGAAACACCACAAGGAAACGACGACGAAGATGAAGCTGAAGATGAAGATGAAGATGAAGATGAAACAGAGTTAAAAACAATTGATTTATCGCTTCCTCGTCACGCAATAAACCAAAAACCAGAGGACGATACATATATGCTTAAGATGCCAGTATTTCTTAATGTTGAAGCACATCCGTTTGACCCTAATGAATTCAAAGAAAAGGTGAATCAAAATGCTCTTGAGAGATCTAAAACAGATATGACAGACAAGCAGGTAAAAAGTGAGTTGGTGGCAGAAAAATTGTTGAATGAAAATACCATTAGATGGAGATACTCCAATAGTGGAAATGATGAGATTATCAAACAGTCTAATGCTCATTTCGTGCAATGGAGTGATGGATCTGTTTCTCTCAAGATAGGAAATGAGTTATTCGACTTTAAGCAATTACCTATAAACGATACATTTTTGGTCAAGACCCATGATAGTTATGAAATCTTGCAAAATGATGCTAAAATTAATAAATCGGTTAATTTAATACCTGCTTCAACCCACACATCAACTCACAGGAAGTTAACTCAGGCTGTCAAGAACATTCAAAAGAAAGACAAGATTTTAAACACCATTACCAACGACGATCCTTTGTTGAAGCAAAGATTAGCTGATGAAAACGAAAGAAAAACCCTTAAGTTAAAGAGGCAAATCGAATCCAAGAGAAGACTTCAGGAAGAAAGATTAGATAGAGGTGCAAGTCCTGCTGGTAGATATAGCCGTGAAGAAAGAGAGCCAGCATATGAAAGATTTGCTAGGACTTATGGTGGAGATGAATATGATGATGAAGATGATTTTGTAGCCAACGATGATGAGGAAGAAGAAGTTTTTGACGATGATGAGGAAGAGGAAGAGGAGTTTGAAAGAGGAGCAGAGAGATTGAAACAGTTGAAGCAAGATGGTGATGCGAAATACAGATCACAGGAACCAGAGGAGAATAAGAGAAAGAAAAGAAGAATCATTGACTCTGACGATGATGAGTAGTTTAATTCATAAATGTATTATTAGAAGTCTTGTAGAAAAGAATATTCTCTTGGAATCATCTACAATAGAATCAATGAAGTTTAAGGAATTGAAAGAATAATATGATTTCTCTAGAACCTCTAGATTTCAAGGTTTGATGAGTTTAAATTGTGGTTTAATCGAATGGTTTCAGCCACCGGTGTGAAAACTGTCCTATTCCCCGATCTTACCGATTGAACCTATTTTAGCAAATCCTAATTTACAAATACTTTCCCTATCTTAAATAAGACATCAAATAATTTTAATTAAAAAAGCCAGCCTAGCAAACTAATCTGATCGATACAACAAATATAGAATTTAATTCTGTGGTATCAACTACCCCAGATTCCGGTAACGGCCAAAATATTTAAAGTCCGGTCTGATAAATTCGATCCAATAAGCTCGAAGTATGATATCAGCACATAAAAAAGTGATCCAATAGAACTATTAGTCTAAAGTAATCTATACTTGCTCTTGCCACTTTCCAACCTGAAGATTTCTGTTTCTCCGGACCGTTCTTTCTCTCTCAGGTATTTGGTCGTGCGATTCCTTCGGTCCGACCGCCCCATATAACCCGAGGTCGATCCTCCATTACCATACCAATGTCAATAACCAAGCCATTAAGACTCCTTCTCTTAGGGGCACCTGGTGCTGGAAAAGGAACTCAAACCTCGAGACTCTTGAACAAATTCCCGTCCATTCATGCATTATCATCCGGTGATATTCTCCGAAGTCAAGTGGCCCAAGGCACTAAACTAGGAAGAGAAGCAGCCAGATATATCAATAATGGTGAATTGGTACCCAATGGGACTATGGTTAGTCTTATCACACAAGAATTGGAACGGTCTAATTGGCTCAACAATCACACGAGCTGGACCTTGGATGGGTTCCCCAGAACTGCGGAACAGGCGTTCGCTCTAGACCAAGTTCTAGTGAAGAATGACGTCAATATCAATCTCGTAGTAGAGTTAGATGTTGACCAAAGGGTAATTTTAGACAGAATAGAAGCCCGTTGGATTCATCCCGGCAGCAATAGGATATACAATTTAGATTATAATCCTCCACGAGTACCGTTTAAGGATGATGTCACCGGTGAGCCTTTGGTGAAGAGAAAAGACGATACTGCTGAAGTTTTTCAAAAAAGATTAGATACCTATAATGAGGAGTTACGAGGCTTGAAGGAGTTTTATAGGGAGAAGGGAGTTTTACAAACAGTAAGTGGTGATACTTCCGATATCATTTATCCAAAATTAGAAAAGTTAGTTTTGGAAAAGTTTTCTTAGGCAGGAATATGATGTGAAGAATTAGTAAAGTGGGACACCACCATTACTGTTTGAGCGTAAATAAATACTGCCCATTTGGTCTATATACTAGTATACCGGTTTATTTATTAGATCAATAAATCAAAATAAGATGCATCACGACTAGTCACATTGACAAGTTCTAATAATATGACAATCAAAAGCTAAATGGAGTTTTTCATTGAGAAAAATTATATCGAAAGATCCAGTATTTATTCTTATAATAATACAATTAACTCTTCATGCTCATTAGTATCCACATATTTATCATGTTTGATACATTGTTTTATTCTCATTCATTTTTACTTACTTACTCCACACTTAATTTCAGCTTGATGTGTCATAATAAATGCCAATATTAACAAAATTAATAGAAAGTTATTAACAAAATTAATGGGCCAATTTAGTAGTAATATCAGTGTGCTTTGGAGCTCATCTTCAAGGAACAAAAGCAATATAACTTTTGGAGAGTACTGTAGTGATTCAGTATGAATTACTTTCAATTCAACCAATCTAACATTCTCCACAAGTTCCTTACAGAATATTTTCGTTCGCAACAAATGGTTCTGTGGTCTAGTTGGTTATGGCATCTGCTTAACACGCAGAACGTCCCCAGTTCGATCCTGGGCAGAATCATTTTTTTGGCTATTTTTTTCAGATACGTAATATGGATTATTATAAACTAAAGTAACTAAAGTATCTAAACCTTATAACTAGATGTATCGACCCCCTGACAATAGTGCAGAAGCTTCACAGACGATTCGAAGACATCCGCACTATTCAAGATGAACCTTTTTTATCCATGGATTTTTGACCACTAATTCTCCTACGTTAGCCGCATATATCTTATACCCCTGCTTGTACTTACCCAAGGAGAAATTGCTTAGTCTCGGGGATTCCAGTCAACCTGTCAAAGTGGAGGTGAATCACGATGTTGATTACAAACTCCCGTTTCTTTTGTCCGAAAATAGTGCCCCATTTGAGGGAGGTACGCAGGCGAAGGCAATGCAGATGCTATACGTCAGATATGCCGAAGGCAACTCACAAAATTTTCAGCTACTTTACTCGCACAGAATTCTGTGGAAGGTGATCGAACAGCCCATCATACACCATTCTAGCCCATTAGTAATGTGAATATACTCTTATGTAGCTGTACTCCTCTTGCTCTGCAATATTTAACCTCAATTGCTTAATTATATCAAACTAGTTGCCACCGGAAGGCTCTAGTGCAAACACCGTCCGCAATGGATGCAGACACAAAGCTTGCGCGATGATGATATCCGGTTTTTCGGATATTTTGACGTTATCTGACAAATGCAAAAACAAAAAAAAAAGAAATGTGGGAAATTGTTCAGACGAGAAATGGAAAGAAGAGGTTATGGCAATGATGAATTGATAATGAATCTGAAGCTCGAAACAAGTCTACAAAGTCTTGGATGAGGACTATGTAGTCATGGATGATCACTATGATGGTAAACCCCTGCAAATTATGTTCACATTCCCATTCCCATCACTGACGTTCGCGCAGTGCTACCCTTGTTGTATATGAGCCCTGCTGCGAACCCTCGATTTGTCAGACACCAGATGAACCACAACTTTGCGGCAGGCAATATAAAAGCAGCATGACTTCCTGGGTTAGATTCATTAATTCAATTGAATTTCATACTCAATTAATACACTAACTACAATGACTACTGCTTTTGTTTCTGGAGCCACCGGATATATTGCTCAACACCTTGTCAAGCTTTTGATTGAAAACAATTATCAAGTTATTGGTAGTGTTAGATCTGAAGCCAAGGGTGAATCTTTGAAGAAGAACTTCCCAAAGAACTTTGAATACGCAATTGTTGCTGATATTGGTGAGGCTGGTGCCTTTGATGAAGTGTTGCAAAAACACCCAGAGATCACCATTTTCTTCCACACTGCATCTCCTTTCCACCTCCGTGATGACAACATCGAGGAAAACCTTTTATATCCTGCCATTAATGGTACCAGAAATGCTTTAAGCTCAGCCAAGAAGTATGGAAAGAACCTCAAGAGATTTGTGGTTACTTCCTCGTATGCTGCTATCGGTTTCACCAGAGTTGCTAACCCTGATCACCCTGTTGATGTCGATAACGAGGACTCCTGGACTGAAATCCCATGGGAAGTTGCCAAGACTAATGGTCTTCACGGTTATGTCTTATCTAAAGCACTTGCTGAAAAAGAAGTATGGAAATTCCAAAAGGAAGAAAACCCTCAATTCGAAATTGCTGCTGTTAACCCAGTTTACGTGTTTGGTCCACAAGCATTCGACTCCGAAGTTAAGGACACTTTGAACACTAGTACTGAAGGTATCAACCAATACCTTAAGTTAAAGCCTAATGCTGAATTGCCTATTTACAGAGGTTTCTTTGCCGATGTTAGAGATGTTGCAAAGGCTCATCTTATTGCTGGTGAAAAGAAAGAGGCTTCTAACCAAAGAATCATTGTTCAAAACGGTGCTTTCAGTGAACAACTGATTGTCAACGTTATCCTCGAGAAGTTCCCACAATTGAAGGGTACTATTTCAGCTGGTAATCCTTCCAACGTTGAAGAAACCCTTAAGAAGGTTTCTTACTCAGATGTGGATGATTCTAGATCCAGAAAGCTCTTGGGATTCGAACAAATTGGTTTTGAGAAGTCTGTTATCGACACTGTTGCTCAAGTCTTGAAGGCCAAGAACTAAACTAAACAATTACTCGGTGTATAGTATACAAAGAAAAGACTTTACGAATAAATGATGGATCAGTGAACTTTGGAGTTGTAGTACTATAATCAACATTTTGTTCTCGTATGCACGCAAACAATGCTATGGAATTTCTCACCGTTTTACCAGAAGCTATTTATTTCTACATAAGTCTTGGTAACAAACAGTAATTCAGATGTACTGAAGTGGGTCTATATATTGCCCATCAGCTCCTAGCTTTGTCAAAACGTATATGCGTCACCATTCTGAATTTTAGAATTCTTACTAATTTTGCAACCGTACCTTAGTTCGGATGTAGAGTTATGGGCATTGGGAGAAAAAGTCTCATAATGAAGTCGAAAGACCCAGGTAAAATAAACTCCTAAATAAACCTTTTTGGGTCTCAAAAGTGTACTACTTGGGATAATAACATTTCTTGTGGCCAGGAGGTGTTATGTATGGTATATTTCCTTCAGTATAACAAAGCCACACTCTTGATAAAATATATGATAGAGGTTATACTTGTCTTGAAATGGCATTTTAAATATTCAGATGTATTTTAAGCACATCAGTTGCAGGCCCATCTATGATGGTGTATCCAGAATTTCAGAAGGGCAATTTTAGCTGAGAATCGTAGTTTTCACTATATAGCCGGAATTATAAGTGTAATGGGTATTAGAATTGGCAAATTGTCCGAAACCATATCCTGTGGTTATATGAGAATGAATTAATCTTGCTGTCAATCAATTACAAATTATTATACCGATCTTTTAACCGATGTTTCAATTCAATTTATTTGAGAGATCAATCAAAAAATTAAGTTTTGATTAAATTAATCAAAAAATGTATAGTACTATTTATAATAAATGATAACTTTTAGTACCTTATTATATTTA
This sequence comes from Suhomyces ambrosiae, assembly GCA_030568575.1. Classification (NCBI taxonomy): domain Eukaryota; kingdom Fungi; phylum Ascomycota; class Pichiomycetes; order Serinales; family Debaryomycetaceae; genus Suhomyces; species Suhomyces ambrosiae. Next base: position 224,607 of record JAJMGA010000020.1, read on the forward strand.
GTTTTCATATTGCCTTGTAAATCTGTAAAAAATTAATTTTAATTGTCACCAAATAATTTAGATTGTCCATATTGCTTGGTCAAATCTATAAAAAATTAGCTTTAATTGTGGCCAAATAATATTACTTAAGGACTCCTTTCCCCTACTTCAGTTCCCCACCGTTAATTTAAGAACGTTTCTTTATTTAAATTTCATTCCTCAATATATACCACTGCTTAGTTATTGTGTATGGAATCTATGATTTATCCATCGCACGACCATATACTCCACTAGGTGAAGCAACTACATCTTCTATCTCCATTTCGATAACCTTCACTTCCATCATCCTGACTCTGCAAACATCACATTCACACCATGAAGTTCTACATAGATGACTTACCGGTTCTTTTCCCATATCCAAGAATATACCCCGAGCAATATGCCTATATGAGTGACATCAAGAAGACATTGGATGTAGGCGGCAATTGTATCTTGGAGATGCCTTCAGGTACTGGAAAGACGGTTTCATTGCTTTCGTTGACTGTGGCATATCAGATGCACTATCCTGAGCACCGGAAGATCGTATATTGTTCCCGTACCATGTCAGAAATTGAAAAAGCTCTAATTGAATTACAATCCTTGATGGACTACAGAGCTAGCGAATTGGGATATGTGGAAGATTTCAGAGGTTTGGGTTTGACCTCTAGAAAGAACTTGTGTCTTCACCCCACCATATCGAAAGAAAGAAAGGGTACTGTTGTGGATGAAAAGTGTAGGCGTATTACCAATGGTCAATTAAAAGCTAAGATTGAAAAGGGGGCAATTAATGAGGATGAACAACATTCCAATCCGGAGAAGAATGCGTTATGTTCATTCCACGAGAAACTTAATGATATGGAACAGCATAATTTGATACCTCCAGGAGTTTATTCGTTTGATTCATTGATGAAATATTGCAAACAAGAAGGAACATGTCCATATTTTACTGTCAGAAGAATGATTCCATTCTGTAATGTGGTTATTTACTCATATCATTATCTTTTGGATCCCAAAATTGCTGAAAGAGTTTCCAAAGAACTTTCTAAAGATAGTATTATCATTTTTGATGAAGCGCACAATATTGATAATGTTTGCATTGAATCTTTATCTTTGGACCTAACAGATGATGCATTAAAGCGTGCATCAAGAGGTGCTAACAAGTTGAGCGATGCCATCGATGAAATGAAAGCCCAGGATAGCGAAAAACTACAAAATGAATATGAAAAATTAGTGGAAGGGTTGCGACAGGCAGAAGTTGATAGAGAAGAAGAATTGTTCATGAGCAACCCAATTTTGCCTCAAGATTTATTGGACGAAGCCATTCCTGGTAACATAAGAAAAGCTGAACATTTCATCTCGTTCTTGAAAAGATTCATTGAATACTTGAAAACTAGAATGAAAGTGTTGCATGTTATTAGTGAGACACCAATCAGTTTCTTACAACATTTGAAAGAGTTGACTTTTATTGATAGGAAGCCGTTGAGATTCTGTTCGGAAAGATTGTCCTTATTAGTTAGAACCTTGGAACTAAATGAAATTGAAGATTTCAATGCTCTTAAAGATATAGCGACTTTTGCTACCTTGGTATCTACATACGAAACTGGGTTTCAGTTGATATTGGAACCTTTTGAAACGGAAGGTTCCACAGTTCCAAATCCTATCCTTCATTTTATTTGTTTGGATGCATCAATTGCAATCAAACCAGTGTTTGAAAGGTTTTCATCTGTTATTATCACATCAGGAACTATTTCTCCATTGGATATGTATCCCAAAATGTTGAACTTTCAAACAGTTATTCAAGAGTCTTATACTATGACATTGGCGAGAAGATCGTTTTTGCCACTTATCGTAACAAAAGGGTCTGATCAAGTTTCTATTTCATCCAGATTTGAAATTAGAAATGATCCTTCAGTGGTAAGAAACTATGGCTCTTTATTAATTGAATTTGCAAAGATAACTCCTGATGGTATGGTAGTTTTCTTCCCGTCATATTTGTATATGGAATCTATTATTTCGATGTGGCAAAATATGGGTGTCTTGGATGAAGTGTGGAAATATAAGTTAATTTTGGTGGAGACTCCGGATGCTCAAGAAACTTCTTTGGCATTGGAAACTTATAGAAAAGCATGTTCGAATGGTAGGGGAGCAATCTTATTATCGGTTGCTCGTGGGAAAGTCAGTGAAGGTATCGATTTTGATCATCATTATGGACGTACAGTGTTGATGATTGGTATTCCTTTCCAATATACTGAGTCTAGGATTCTTAAGGCAAGATTGGAGTTTATGCGAGACCATTTCCAAATTCGTGAAAATGATTTCTTGTCTTTTGATGCTATGAGGCATGCAGCACAATGTTTAGGAAGAGTTTTGAGAGGTAAAGATGATTACGGAATAATGGTTTTAGCAGACAGAAGGTTTTCAAAGAAAAAGAATCAATTGCCAAAATGGATTGCACAAGCATTGAGAGATTCTGACACTAACTTATCTACAGATATGGCATTAGCTACAGCAAAAACATTTTTGCGTAGTTTAGCACAACCGGCGAATCCAAAAGACCAAGAAGGTGTATCTGTATGGGATCTAGAACAGCTTGAAAATTTCCAAAAGCAACATCAAAAGAAATTAGAAGCTGAAGAAGCCAATGACAAGGCTAAGAATGATGATTTCATGGACATAGATGATGACGATTTCGATCTTTTGTAATTGCACTCACCGTAGTTAATGTTCATCATCAGGGACAGTGACAAACGCTTTATATTGCGGGTTTTAAGAGAAGTACCCAGGTATAAAATACAGAAATTCAATTAAATCAATACCGTATGATATTTTGTAAAGAAAAGACAGTCCCTCTAGGATATTTTATAGACCAGTATATTGAGAGCTTACTTTTTATAGCTTCAAAAGATGAATAATAACTTCGGTATTAGCAAATGTATGAATAACAAATATAATCAAAGTTCAAAGAGAATCTGAAGGAATTTTATTATTTGTAGTATGGACCTATTTATTTCCTGTTATCTCTCTTGGGTGTCCGTCATTCTATTATTTGGTTCTCTGAAAATCCTGAAAATCGTGCAAATCCACAATGTGGTTCTGATTATAACCTCAGGAGTAGATTTTTGATAAATAACCAAAGAAATGTATGGGACTACTACAATAGAAGGAATTTTGCTAGGATTGTATAAAAAGTTTAATGATAATAATTTTTCAAAATTCCAAAACTTTGGTCAAAAATTGAAAGAATTAAATAATTCACATTGTACTTCAGTATTTAAAACCTACTTTTTTGTAGCAAATCAAATATAATCTATACCTACAAGCTCATGGAAAAGGATAAATGGTTGCTATCTCTGCTCATTTATATTCTACTTAATTTTTAGTTTAGGTCACACTCTTCAATATAGTTTGTATAGGACTTGCACGACTCACGATCAAAACTACGCTTTACATTTAAAAGATATCACCTACAATACGTCTACATTAAAGCTTAGAACATTTTGAAAACCCATTCAATATTTCCTAGTCATTTCAAGAAGTGTGGGCGAAAATCATTACTTTAATCCAAGCTTGAAGAAGTGTGACTGGTCTGATAATATAAATTATTTAATTATAGTTGTGGTTTGTATATGTCGAGAGCCAATGAATATTCCCCCATAGTTCTCGAGATCGGTACCCGATTTATCCGTATAGGCTTTGCTGGTGAGCCGACTCCTCAGATATCTATACCAACCGGTGCCAGATATCCATATCATAGTCGTTCTCACGAGCATCCACATTTCCTTGATCTAGATAGCCCAGCATTGAATCAAGAGCAATGGACCGCATTGATGGAACATTCTGGGTACATCAGCAAAGATATTAGGGAATTGAGTGTGAGGTATGCGTTGAACCGTCATAAGTGGATCCATTTGAATAAATCATCAAAAATACCTTTGAAAGAAGAGGATTGGCATGTTGAAGACTTGCTATCAGATTTATTTCAGGATAAAATGGCACTTTCACTTAGAAGATGTAAAGTCATCTTAGTAGACAAGAGCTTTTCAATGGCTCGTAAATTCAAATTATTGGGACTATTATTAAATAAGTTCAAAGTAAAATCAGTGTTAATGAGTCCATCTCCAATACTTTCTGTTATTGGAGCGGGTGAAAGAAACGGTTTAGTGTTCGATTTTGGCTGGGAATCGTTGAATATCAGTCTGGTTGTGGATTTAAGAGACATTTCATCAAGAATAGAAGAGTACTTTGATCTAGGAGGTCTTTCATTACATTATATGATAGTATTAGAGTTAATCAGGTTAGAAGATCCACTGGTTAATGAAAAATTGCTAAATAGGGATGATCTTTTTGAGATAGTGGAAAACTTGATTATAAACGGAATGTTTGTGGCATCAAAAGATCAAATTATAGATGAGAAAAGTGTTTCACAGTTCAAACTAATTGATGGGGTATACATTCCTGGGACTTTGAGATATGATATTTTGGAACAATTTTATTTCAAGAATGAAAAGTTTAGAGAGATCGTACTATCTCTAGTAGACAAGTTAAATGTCGACACAAGATCGTTATTGTTAGACAGAATTGTGATCAGTGGTGGGGTATCAGGAATACCCGGATTTAAGTACAGGTTGATACAGGAGATAAAAGAATGGACAGGAGCAAAGCAGGTGAATGGGAGAAATACTGTTGGTCCATGGACGGGATGCTCATTATACGTGTCCAGCACCTTGATACACGAGGACAAGACAGTTTGGAAAGAACAGGAGATCACTAGAGATATCATAAATTCGTTGACTACAGAAAACGGTTTCAAGCTAGCAGGCTTGCCTGATTCGATAAATGCAATTCATAAAATTAATAGATAAGGAAATATAGGACTAGGATAGATTAGCTAAACAACCAACAAATTATTTGAATAATTAATAAGAAGTGGTCGTTGGAGTTGATGTGTCAAATGAAGTCGTCGGTGAGGTGGTTGTCGGCTTAGTAAATCAATTGATGAATCTGATCCAAACTGTAATTCTCCCTATCTTCCGATTCATCTATAATGGGTTCAACGGAGTTATCAGCACTGGCGATAAATGTTGCCCAGGGGTACTTGGTATAGTAATCATGCGGATTAATCCACGAAACCAATTTTTTCCAAAGACTTTGTGGAGGGGCTATATCTAAGGATTTATCCAATTCATCGATTTCATGATTTATAATAAAAAGAAGCCTTAATTCATCATCCATAACATCATCAAATTCAGGAACATTACATAATGGCCCTGCCCAACTAGTGCTGAAATGAGAATGATCCACCCTGTTCAATTGAAGGACTGCATCATTAGAAAGAAGAGGGCCAGACATGTGACACCTCGTTTCGACTTGCACAACAGGACAAGCGTATTCGGTAAGTAAAGTAGGATACTCCTTGGTAGAAACTTCAGGTGAATCTCCAATTACTTCTTCAATAGCTATTGGGATAGGCGAAGCTTCTGCAGATGTTTCATAAAAACTTTCTTCGGTACCAGTGGATTGTGACTCTTTGGAATTGACAATTAGACAAGAACCTCTTTTTAAGTGTTTAATAGGAATGCTAGGAACGGAGTTATTTGATTTCGTATACTCAAAGATAGGCCCTGAATCAACTGCAACATCAGAGAACGACTTGGGTAGCGATTGCAATTTTGGAACACGCTCTTCTACTCCAGGGACTATTGGGTAATTCAATGTATTAGTCAGAGCAGTGGGAAACTCTTTTCTCAGGGATTCATTAGCATTTGCTACGGGAGAACTGATCCTTTGTTGGGGCCTTGAAAAGACTTCGTTTTCATCGTCACAACTCTTAATCTGATTTGCCTTTGCACGGTTATCATAAGTCTTGGGATTTACCAACTGTAACGGAAGCGACTCCTTTGACTTCAAGAAGATTTCATTGGCAGCCAATGAGCTGGTGGTGTTTCTGGAAGGATAAGATTGATATACAAACACGTTTCTGTCACCAAGCGTCATCCCGTGGGAAAGAAAGTGTTTTATACGCTGAGATTAACCGCTAGACAAAAATACGATCGAGAACCACAAACTGAAACAACATGTACCAGAGCAAGTAATCATGATAATCAGCTAACTAATTGGAAGTCATAGGGTTAACAACATGATGATAAAGTGCTGCCTATGGGCACAGCAAGACCTATGATAAAGAATTGTAGAAGGTTCATAAGATATATCAGATGATTGAGGATTGTAGAATGTTCATAAGATATATGACAATGGTCATTGAATTATACTATCTTACCTGGTTGTGCTATAATCAAACATTAGGAAAGCTTTGCCCGGTTTCCGTGATAATACCCTTTCTCATCATATGTGTGGAGGTATTCGATTTCCATAACCATGCCAATTTCAAGTATCTAATAGTAAAAATAGTTCACAATTGGAAATAAGTAGCCAAAGTTATCTTATTCCTCTCTTGCAGATTTACCAATCATTTTAATTCCCCACTCTTCATTAAACTTCCAAAGTAATCTTGCAAATACTGGTTCTCGTTTTCAAACTTTTCACTCAATTGTTTGGTATCTCTGATGTTGGCCACCAAAGTGGTGATCTTGGCTTTGAGGGCCAAGATCTCGTTGATTTTACTTTGATTATCCTCTTGACTTACCGAGTTAATAGAAGAATGGGATTTTTCAACCAATTCATCATCGTTTGTAGATTCAGGTTTTGATTTTTGAGGTGAATCTTGGGTTTCAATTCGTTCATGCTGCTCAAAAGAATCAGAGGCTTCAAAGGATTTGGCTGATTGTTCCTTTGACTTTTCATCCCCTTCAGGTTGCATTGGGTCCTTACCAACAGTGTCCGTTTCTAATTGTGTTTCTAGGTCTTTTTGATTCAAAGTTTCACCAACAATTTCCTGTTGACTGGAATTTGCTTGGATGTTCATATCTATGTCCCCTTCAGGCTTCACAGCTTGCTCCTGTTCTGAACTCATGGTAAAACTATTGTTCAGTGTTGAAACCGGTATAGATGTGTTCGCGCACGACTTGCCGTGATCACCCCAAGTCACTGCGGATAAGCTGGAACAGGATCATTACAATTGAACACCAAGATGTCGTGGGAAGGGTTTAAGAAAGCCATCAACAGAGCCGGAGCTTCGGTCACCGTTAAAGATGTCGATAAGACCATTGATAAGGATTTCGATGTGGAAGAAAGAAGATACAAGACATTGAAGACCGCTGGTATCAATCTTCAAAAGTCAGCTAGAGGGTATTTGGATTCATTAAGAACGGTGACAGCATCACAAGTGACCATTGCTGAGATTGTGGGTAACTTATACGAAGAGGCCAAGCAGGGACAGTCTATATATTCGAATGTTGGAAATGTGTACACCCAATGTGTTAGGGAATTTGATGAGGAAACGGTGAAACAGATGGACGGGCCCTTTAGAGAGACGATTTTGGATCCCATCACCAAGTTTGCGGGATATTTTAACGAAATTGATGATGCAATAAAGAAGAGAGCTCATAAAAAGATAGATTATGATCAATGTAAGGCAAAGGTAAGAAAGTTGATTGATAAACCGGCCAAAGATGCTGGAAAATTGCCTAGGGCTGAAAAAGAATTGAGTATTGCCAAAGAAATATTCGAAGAGTTGAATGTTCAATTGAAAGAGGAATTGCCTCAATTGATAGCATTAAGAGTTCCATTTTACGACCCTTCATTTGAAAGTTTGGTTAAAATCCAATTACGTTTTTGTACTGAGGGATACTCGCGACTTGCTCAAGTACAGCAATACTTGGATCAAACTTCAAGGGACGAGTATGCTAACGGGTTATTGGACGGAAAGATCGACCAACTTCTTGCGCAAATGGGAACTTTGAGCATCGCTTCTTTGGGTGCCAAGTAAGTTGACTCGATTTACCTTACTCAGGGCTCAGCTTTCTGAACGTCAATTATGAACCCAAACAGGATATTCACATATGCTACTTCAGTATGGCCTAGTGCTTTTGCTGAGTCTATGTCTGAGACGCCTTGGACAATACATTAATAAACGTCAATTCGAATCAATGTAGCCAAGCACTAAGCTCAAGTTTTTCAATTTTACTGATTATTTCCTCAATATAGTGTCGTCATATTTTTTGCGTGGTTTATTAGTTTTTGATAAATTAAATTATTTAACAATTCGAATTCGAATATGATTATATCAAAAATACGTTTCCTTTATCTCAGTTTCTTTATCTCAGACATGTACGTAATTAATGGAAGCATCATTATTGTTACTCATAAATCGGCTAACAAATATACATACCTTCCATATTCAGTTATTTTCTTTTTTAAGCCTAACATATAACCATTTAATTCTAGTAGGCACCAGTTTTCTAGTTCAATTTGTACCACTCACATTAGAATATCAATTACAATGTGATATTATACTCAGGATCTTATCCGAAATAATATTAACTAAATTAGTGGCTGAATTGGATCCTCAAAAATGCCTTCTGCACTACTCCTATTTGATTTAAATATCCACGATTTGTGTCTGCATTTTAGTCTTGTATAACTATTAACTTTGTTGAATACAGCAACTACATGCTTTAATAAAACTTCATTGGGTAATTTCTGACAAAAACGTAAAACCCCCTCTATTAACGACAAATAACGTTATCTATATATAGACCAATAATTTACTGTGTAAGTGCTCGTAAAATCCAACCTCCAGTAATTCGTATTTTGAATTGTATTGTCTTGTAATTAAACTGATTAATACAAAAATTACCCGGTGGTCACTCTTATCAGCTGGGGTTGTGTTGAATAACATCCCTCCTACACTATTAATTTCGTTCGCCATTAGTACCAAAACTTTACTCAGTACTCACTACATTGGAAGTCGTTCGTAGTGCATATATCATTCGATAACTTTTAATACATCACCTTATTGCCTATTGTTATATCCTGATTCCCTACCACAACATCGATAGATAATACGCATGGGTTCTCGCTATGAGATTCAAAACCGTGTACCAATACCACAAGCAAGTTGTGATAAAGTTGATTTCGCTAGTCATTTCCAACCCACGAGCAATTATCCTATTTCCGTCCATATGTGTTTTCATTCTTTCGTATAACGTGGTATATGATTTCACCATCAAGAAGATCAACTCCCATCTCCCCATTAGCATCGATCATCAAACCCTTTTTAATCATCTGGATTTATTGCCGCCTCGAGACTGTTCCGACAAAATCAAACACCTTGGAGCTTCCAAGTTGGCCAGTGATTCCAAATATGGCCATCTAACTAAAATTAGTCTTTCCATTGAGTCTACGGCGGGATCCGAGGGCAGAAACATTCTAAATTTCGAGTTTTTCAATCAACTCTATAACCTTCAACAATCATTGTCTGAAACATACCAAGATGATGTGATCATAATATCTCCAGTATCGGATTGGCCAATGAACAAAGTAAAGTTCGATGACCCATCTCTTTCAACTTCCATATTCAACGTCTACCTTATAAAATATCTCAATTATGACTTGAATAATCTTTTAACGTTTCTCTATGTGGATCAAATTGTAAAATCCAATCATCTTATTAAATACGCAAAGAACATCAAGGTCTACTTCATTCATAATGAACTGGTTGACGTCACTGGCTTCATTAATTCATTTATAAATAGCACGTCAAATATCTTCAAAATTGATGAATCCTCATCCACCCAAAGATCTTCTAGCATACGGGATTTTATTAATTACTTTCTCCTTCAGAAGAGACAAAACTTTTATTCCAATTTATTTATTTCATCCAGCAACATTGTCATTTTTACCTCCATAATATCGTATATTATCTACATTTATGTATCCATATCAAATCAACATAAGATCAGATCCAGCTTTGGACTTGTTTTTGGGTGGATAGTGGGTATACTTATCTCCTGTGGGGCTGCAGTCAACTTGACAGTTTTAGTTCATGGCTATAAATCCTGGAGATTGATTTTTGAACCTCTGACAGCATTTACTAAAGCAGCCTACGTATTTGCTGTTATTCTAATGAGTTCTAGAAGTTTGTTTATTACGATAGAAACCCTTGCAAACTCAGAGTCCAATCTGATAGATTTCCATAGAAGATTACACAAATTATATGTGGGGTACAACGGGTTTCCTTTAGTGCTGAAATCAGTTTTATTCAATATTTTGGGAGCCTTTGGAGCTTATGGATATGCCAGCTTTCTTTTGTGTTTAAGCACAGAAGGTAATTCTTACTTCAAACATAGATGTTTGAAAATGCTTGAACTTGTATTATACAGTATTATTATCCAGACCTTTCTCCAATTAACCTATATGGTTGGAATAATTATGGTGGATTTAAAAAGGGTAGACTATACTAGAATCTTGAATGATCAGATTGCAGGGTTTCCGGAATCGGATGTTCCCTTGAACGCTAATGAGGGTGTAAATTTTATATCATCCTTATTGTTAAGGTTAGATCAGCCTTCGCATCTCCGACCATCAAGAAACTTTAACTCAAAGAGATTTTTATTAGGTCAGTTCTTCTTGAAAATGGGTTATTCCATTAACAGTAACCTACTCACATTTGCTATCAACATAGCGCTACTATTAGCTGTATCATTGCACTGGATATTAATTATTCCTTTCAATCTTATGAATGAAAATCAAAAAATAGTGGATCTAGGAGGTTTAAACATTTTGAGCAATACTAACAATTTTATTTATTACTTAGAACTTTTGTCCATTTTGATATTTATTATTACCACTTCATTTATTGTTTTCAGGTTAACTAAATCCATATCTTCAAATCAAATGATTGGTTCAAAAAGTCCCTTGAAACTCGATGAAAGTGATTTTGAAGCGGATAAAAAGTTCTTCAATACTATTGAACTTCCAGCCATTCTGCATGATACCAGGAAGTTCAAGGACGAAATCACCGGTCATTCATTGGATATCATAAAGGTCAAAACCAATTCGAAAAGTTCATTTATAGTATCCATAGGTTTGGATCATAAAGTACTCATTTGGTCACCACTTATTCAACCTGTCCCAGCTCCAATCAACATTGCTACCACAATAAGTTTGAATGGTGATATCAAAGAGTTTTGGCCTATAAATCATGTGAATATTAGTGATGGAGGGAAGTATATCATATTGATGAATTACAAATATGGCTTAGTGAAGTGTTTTGAAAGAAAAGAGCTCAACTATAAATGGGAGAGCTTTCTTCCTCACGAGTTGACACAGAAAGCTAGGGATAAGAAATTTAAGATTCTAGAATCTTTTTTCAGAAGAAGAACTGTTCCAGGCTTTTTGGCTAGAAAAATTATTCAAAAGCAGAAAGAATCAAAGCCGGCAGAGATTGGTTCTGTTTCCAGTACCCAAAGCATATCTCCATCAACGAGAAGAAACAGTAATGTTTCATTGGCATCTATGAATGGTAATTTTCCTCCTCCGCTCGATATGAGGTATGTTAATAACCAAAAAGATCTGGAAATCGAGAGTCAATTAAGCAAAGATGACTTCATATCTATCTTTGATAATGGGGATTTGTTACTGTTTTCATGTAAAGACGGAAAATTAAAGGTCTTGAATATCATCAATTCAGTTTATCCTCAATCGAGTACTAAACTTTATTTAATTTCAGTAAAGAAAGTTAGCACACCAAGAATCAATGATCGAATTGTTTGTCAAGTGAATAATTATGATATTATTATTGGAACGGTCATTAACAATGGCTGGAAATTCAAAAAACTTCCTGTTAAAGAAGGATTTTATAATCAACAAGGTCCTACAATAATTCCTGAAATAATGACTAAAACAAACTCATTCATAGACGACAATGATTTTAAGTCCGTTTACATGAAATCAGCACCACCAAAAGAAGTCGAGTCAAATACTATTGCTAAAACGTCTATTTCTACAATTCAAGTAAACAAACCTTTGATTATTCCGGTGGAATTCGTCGGAATGATAGTGAGGGTAAAGAATTTCACCGCTGAATTGATTGATATTCAAAGAGGATATGTATTGAAAACATTTAATGTTGGTCATTTTAAACCTTCCACATTTAAGGTCTCCCATCTGGAACCTACACATTGTAAATTCTGTGGGTGTGCTTCTATCCAATCTTTTTCAATTATATACGAAGATTTTGATCAACCTACCCTTATAATTCATACCTTCAGAATTGATATCAAAAGATCAAAGAACAATATTTGTCTAAGAGTGGAAAGAGATCCAAGAGAAATTAGATGTCTTGGTTTCAACGCAGTAACTGAACATCAATATTGGTTTAATAATGTTGAAGGATGGGAACTAACTGACGTTAACATGATTATTGGACTAAGAAAGAAAGGAATCTTGAATGATGATAATTATCATTTGCAAGAGGTTGAATTTGAAACAATTTCTTCTTCGTCTAGATCTAAATCCAATGACTTTGATAGTTTCGTTGATAATTCAGGATTGGCTTCATTGAGGCGTAGAAATAAGCCAACAAAACCTTCCCGATTCAAGATATCGACTTCAAAAGCCCATATGGATAACTTATGGGATGCATTCATTATCACTGTCTTTGATGGAAAAGAAATTAATTATCAAATCCCTGAGACGGATAAACACAACTCTATTGATTTCTTATCTAATAGGATCAATTGCGTGGAGAAATATGGCTATAAGTCTGCTATTGTATGTGCGTCCAATTTAATGGAAATCTTCTATCTTGGTAATGATAAACTTATAGAAGATGATATTTACTTTTCGGGTACAAATGCTACTATTTGGTCGGTATTAGAGGATGATTCGAAGAAAAGTAATGGAGTGGAAGAAAATGACGCTTTCAAACAGGTTCAACCATTTAACAGTGAATTGTTGTTTATAAACAAGAGACGTAAGATGTCTGAACGTCAAAAAGGCAACCGAATCCAACCTTTAAAAGAAGCGACACAATGATTTCAACTAAGAGATATTCGAGATAGGTTTCATGCGTCGGTTCAGTGCCTTATCAAAATGGAATTATGTGTGTGTATGAGGATATATGCAAATATATAATAATTATTCCTTGGATTAATTATTCTTCTTGATTGAACAATTCTCGCCAATCATAGCAATACATGAACTAGCTTTGAAAATTACTTCAGAGTTGGAAGTAACACCTTGATAACAGTAACAACCCTATTTAGAACTTGAGATAACTTTAACCATCTATCTAGCTAGTTCTCTTTCTAAGCTTCACTGTAGGCGCTTTACGACAAAAGCAATTCTCCTCGTGACCTTGAGGTCACACCCGGTATTGATCCGATCTATACCCACTAAATTTGCGCGGCATGGAAGAGTTCCGCGCGTAAACCCTTCAAATCCCGCATGGCAAAGCCCGCGGCTTTGCAAATATGCAGAGGATATAAAATGGGCCCCAATTCACCATAAATCACCACATAGAACAAATAGAGATCAATATAAGCACAATGAAGATTTTGTCTGACGAAGAGAAAAATGCTCACTGGAACACCGTCCTTTATGAAGGTTCGAAAGGTCTTGTTATAGGATTAGGTGTATCGTTCGGGTTAATGCAATATATCAAAAGAAGGCATGCAATTGCTTTCAAAAGAATGAGTCCATCGGTTAAAGCTGCCGCTTGGGCGGTTCCAACCATTGGGTTTTCAGCTTTCTGGGCCGATGAAGGGTCTGTTAAATTTGATGAAGAAACTTATAGATCGGATTATTTGAAGAAACAACAAGAGGAAATAGATGCCAAATTACAGTCTATGTCTACTTCGGATAGAATTGTCCATGAGCTTAATGAAAACAAATACAAGATTATTGTGGGATCGTGGGCGGCTTCATTATATGGATCATGGAGATATGTCAATAAGGATCCATATATGAATATGCAGCAGAAACTAGTACAGGCCAGAGTATATGCACAAGCATTCACAGTTGTTCTTTTGTTAAGTACGATCTTGCTTTCCATGAGAGAAGCCGAATTGCAAAAGAAAGCGCCAAAGCCAATTCCAGAGTGGAAGAAATACTTGGAAGAGCACGACGATCACAAGAAGAGTTCTTGATCTACATAATACATATAGATTGTACTTTATTTACCCTATGCATTTTATGAATATTTATGATTGATAGAAACTTGTGTAGGAAATCAGTTTTTCAGAGCTTTGAAATAAATATGATTTCCTCTTAGTACCACCAAATCGTGTCTTGTCTGAAATTCCATACCGAGCATAACAAGAGGCGAAAATCAAAAGAATTCAATCCCTATTTGATTCATATGGATATTAGAACATAATAAGTTTATCGGATTTGCAACAATTTGAGGTAGTAAGTCAAGCGAAATTTCTTATTCTCAATGCGCATATTGTTCCAATGTTCATAATTTTTCTTAAATCGCTCAACTACAAGCATGCGCACCATGCAAATTTGACGTATGTAAGGGCCAGCCTGCGAAACTTGATTATCCGATTAGCCAGCACGATGTATGTAATATCATAAAAGATTATAGTACTATAAAATGTACTACTTAACTTGAGAAGAAAAATACTTTGGTTATATTCTCAATGTTGTCCTTCGTTAATTTGCAGACGATAGTATCCATTCTAACTTTTTCAAGTTTACTTCAGGCTAGTATAATTCCTATCGATTTATCTAAAAAAGATTCTTCTAAATTTTTGAAATTTGACGTCAAATTGAAAAGCGGTGGTGGTTTGAGGAGTAATAGGCTTCAAGCACAAATGGGGACCCAAGGATATGTCTCTAGTCCTTTAGAAAATTATGTTTACTACTTTGAACTTGATTTAGAGTTAGGTTCAAATAAACAAAATATAGGATTACAGGTCGATACCGGCAGTGCAGATTTCTGGGTTCCTTTAGCTGATGCTGACTGTATTAATTGTAACTTTCAGAGTGGTACTTTTAACCAGTCTTCATCGATTACTTATGACCTGTCAGGGAAGCCATTTTCCATTGAGTATGGAGGCAACGATACTGCGATTGGTGTTTATGCTACTGACCAAGTATCTATTCCAAATGGACCAACAATAAAAAATGTAACATTTGGTGCTGTCAATTCCACCACTCGTTATTTAGCAATGATGGGAGTTTCTTTCCCTAGTATAGAGAGTGATGGAAGCACCTACAATAACTTTCCCGCTACACTCAAACAAAATGGAATTATAGATAAAACTGCTTACTCTTTATACTTGAGTGATCAACAGCAAAATGGAATTATATTATTTGGTGGGATTGATCACGCAAAATACGAAGGGACTTTGGAGTCGCTTCCAATACTGAATAACGAGCTTGCCTTACAATTAAGTAATATAGTTGATGCATCTGGAAAGTCTTATAACACAAGTAATTTATCAGTCATGTTAGACTCAGGGACCGCCGACATATGGTTGCCTCAAGACTTGTTTCTTGAAGTGGGAAAAGCTGTTGGTGGAAATTATAGTAAGAATACCAATCGCTTTATTGTACCATCTTGCTCACTACCATCAAATCAATCACTTAGTTTTCAGTTTGGTAAAACCCTAATTAGTGTTCCTTATAGTGATTTACTTCTTCCAGATTGTACATTAGGAATTGAAAGTTCAATCTCACTTTACAATATCAATATTGTTGGAGTTAGCTTTTTGAAGCACGCGTATACCGTTTTCAATCTTGATGACAGGACTATTTCGCTAGCACCAATTAAATTCACCTCTGAGACCAATATAACTGCAATATCTTAAGATCTTCAACAATTTTTTCTGTCTTTCTTGCGTGACTATTCATAAATTATTCATAATATTGATTATCTATCTCGGCGGAAAATATCATTGGTGAAACAAAAATTTCTTTCACATATTTTTGTTCAAAATGGATCAACTTTAGCCGAATAATGGAAATACCTAAAATATTAAAATTGACGACATAATAGGTTTGATCAACTCCATACCAATAATGACTGCTTGTTTTCGACAAAAAAAAAGATAACTGGAAAAAGAAAAATTGAGTGGTAACTTTAGAAAAAGTTTGCTGTAACGTCCTTTCGCTTAGTCTAATAACTAATAGTTCTGGAATTCTATCTACTTCATTTAGTCTTGGCCACCTGTAGTCGCACCCAAGATTCGACCAAGCTCTTTGCGGACGGTATAATATTCTGCACCTAAATTATATGGATACACGGCTTTCCGAATTAATATTATAACCAGAGCATGCATTGCATATATTCTTTTAGATAGAACAAGAAGCTCATTTCGATGATGTTCCAGAGGAGTAGCTACAGTTAGTGGTTTTTAACTTCGTTAGTGATTCAATTTTGTTGCAACATCGCACATTACTTTCCTCTTACGGACAATACGCAACAAAGTGGATGTTCGCAAGTTGTTTCAGTTCTGTTAAGCATCATGTAAGAGAGGGTGTAGAACTGCAGCTTACACATTCTTTTTAAGTATATAAATTAGACATATAATCTCTAAATGCTGGCTCCAGAAACTAAACTATGCTGGATAATTTTGGCTCGAGTTTTGAAAGGATTACCAGAAATTTAGTGAGGGGCTCTCGGTTTAAACTTTTGGATTATCGCTGTTTTTTTGATTCGTGGAGTTCAGGCAACATTACCATCCTGGATGTTCAAAGAGACCTCTTTTGTTTAACCAAAAAAGTGAACTTGAATCTGGAAATTCTTTTTTACGTGCTACAGCTCAAATCACCTACTCGAAGACAGCTTTTAAGAGTATTCCGCTTATTGTTCTCGCTACCACATGTCGAGCCTAAGAACCATCATACAAAACCTGACCCAAGCAAAGGTAGTGCGAACAAGATTACCAAAAGTCTTCGGAAACCTCTTTTTAATCGCTACTGCTCAGAAATAGAACCAAATGAAATTCTTACAGAACTATCCGAAATATTTGATCAGGAAACGGAGGTGCTACATGAGCTGCTCAAAATTTTCACTCGCTCAATGTTTCAGCTAATAAAGTCTCCGAAAGTTGTGAATGAAGCTGAATACCATGTTGTGACTCAATTTGTTTCAGTTGAGCCACTTTGGACCTTGTTATCTAATTTAACCGGTAAAGATTTAGGAATTAATGTAAAAACTACGGCTCATATCTACCATGAAACAGGAATCCCAGACTTAAGATTAACTGACGGTGACAGAATTCCTATTGTGATTGAAGTTAAAAAATATGGAACTTTTAGCTGTAGGGACGACATTTGTGCTTACCTTCTGTTGGAACAAACCCCAGAAAATGAAAAAATAAAATTGCAATTGCTTTCATACCTTTTTGCAGACAGCACACCCTTTGGGATATTTACAGATAGTTTCACTACCATATTTGTTGAGATTGATCTCGAGAAGTTTGCACAACATCGGGATGAACTTGAACAAGAAAAGCAGGAGACAACTAGTGTGATTCCGGTAAAAACCATGGTGCTTGATTGCGAATCATCTTGCCCAACTTATAGAGAAGGAATGTTAGGGTTTATGAGCCGTTCGTTGGCTAGTGATGCTGTATACGAAAAGCGGATTCATGACATGGATGAGTTATACGCCTATGCCCGTAAAGTATTAGATCCTACAGCGAGTATAACCAAAGGTAGCTTGGGGACAGATGCTTCGGGATCCGGCGCTTTTCAGTCTTCGACTTCTGATAATAATATGGGCTCATCATCTCAATTCGAAGAAGATCATAATTCACAACAAGAGCAAAGTGGAGGTAAAAGAGGTAAAAAACGCTCGTATGAACACGATGATGCGGAAACACCACCAACAACAGCAGGAAGTGCTGAGAGTAAAGCTCGCGAACAAAATGTACAAGATGATTCCTCGAAGGTCAGCTATTTGAAAAAGGTCATGGTCAGTAGAGAAGAATTCGAGCATATCAAAGTTCAGCACGGACTATTCAATTCGCAGGTTGTTAAATTGCCTGCCGGTGAATTTAAGGAGTATACTAAAGCGGAGGTAAATAGTGACATGCTCGTTGCTGTGAAGGTGTACGATCGAAGTCTTTTCAAAGCACTAATGGAGACGGAAAAGATGAATCTAGAATACTACATGAATCGTTCCGAAGAAGAATTCGACAAGGATGTAAAAGATGCATGCAATAAGAACTATATGCGTGAAAGAAAACTCAACGAAGTTTTGATGAAGGATAAAGAGTTCAATACATGCTATATTCCAACGATATTTGGAAAAAAGGTGGCCATAACTGATGGCATTGGGTGCTGGGCCGAGGGGTATTTCAACTTGTTCAAGTTTATCAATACCCAAGAACTTCCAATAGATGAGGAGACATATCTAAAGGCCAAACATCAACTTGAAGTAATACACCGTCACAATATAGCACACAATGATATTAGTAAGCGGAATATATTAGTTTCTGAAGAAGGAGAGGTGTTTATAATAGATTTTGGGCGAGGGATTAGAGGGGGACATCGGGATTATGAGGGGGCAATAAAGGAAGATTGTTATAGGCTCAAAAGGCTTTTCCAGAGGAATGAATAAGATTCTTATATTTGCGAAGTATTCCAGGATTGAACTAATGAAATACTTAAAGATTAACCAGCGGGTCATTAAAACACTAATAAAATCACCTCAAATATCTATAACGTCTACATATAATTGAAATGGGGTGCGTATTCGCGTTTGCGCATTATAGGTGTCACGACTATACCATATACTGGCTATCGGATATGTTCAATGAAACGCGCGTACTTCTCACAATTGATCCTTGATACGATATGGATTATCAGATTGAGGCTAAATTACCACAGTAACTCATCCTTGTATCTGCCAGAGATATCCAAGTTGGAATCATGTAGCCCATAATTGCATCTTATGGAACTTATTTCTATTTTTTAACAATTTTTATAAAATTTACCTAAAAATAAAAAATGTTAGATTTCTGATGTTGATAAGTATAGATAGAAGAAGAAAATACAGCATTCTGGTTATACATAGTTGACATGATGAACAAAGCGCAAGAGTGGAATTAAGGCAATTGAAATGCATAATCGGATACTCTACTTTTTGGAATCAATTATATCTGTACAGCGAAAACCAAAGTTCAGAGGTATCCATTTATTCCTTGAATCAATGATTCGCAACACACTCTCTTTGAGCTGCATATCCAAGCATACTTGGGGTGTACGGTGTATTATATGTGTACCTGGCGGGTAGCACTGCAATGCATGTCGTTTCTGTTTTTGTTTGTGTCCCCATCCTAAGCGCTGTAGGGAAAGTATAGCAAAAGTTGCAATATACATATATTCGGCCAAGGTACCTATTACTTCTTTCTAAACCATCCTCAATTCTTTCCAGATGCAAACGACTAACGAGAACTTCCAAAGCTTCTTAGAAAGGACTGTGATAAGGTGCATTGATACTGACCAGCATCAGTTTCGCAATTACCACAAGTTCCATGAATCTTGGAGTACAAGGACGCCCAACCTATCGGAAATTGCAACCCATATTTTCGGAGTACCACGGATTGAAATTAATGATATGGTATTAGAAAAAGGCTTAAACATCGTGTTAAACATTTATATCAGCCTGCTCGAATCCAAATCAAATATAATGT